>VDFB02352001.1:0-23181 GCA_007258455.2 Sequoia sempervirens | reverse complement strand
TGGAAAATTTTGAGTTTTGAAAAGTGTGTTAGGACCCATTCACCACTAACAGTGAATGGGTTATCCCTTAATAGGACCCCACTTTCTTTCCATATTCTAATTGGGTTTTTCATCCTTTTTTCACTCCCTAGAGCTTGGTCCTAGAAAGCTAACCAGGACCCATTCGACCATAGTGGCGAATGGGTCCTCCCTTAATAAGGACCCTCTTTTTGAATCTCATCTTGGTGGTATTTTAATTGATTTCATTTCCAGATCTAAGGTAAGCTTGAACTCTTTAAATTTTGGGGTTAAATCTCTAATTTAGTATAAATTTGACATAATTTCACCTAAGAAACCTAGGGGAGAAAAATAGAGGGAGATTACAAGAAAACAAGAAAAAGTGAAGATTATAGCAACATTTCAAGATCTTCAAGCTCATTTTGAATCCAAGATCAAGCATTATTGAAGGATGATGATATATGCCTATGGAGAATCATGAAGGATTCTAGGTTTTGGGAGATGCACAAGTCATACAACCAAGCCTAAGGACTTGTTGGATTGCTTCCATCTTCTATAATAATCCTATTTGCAGCCTATAAGAGGTATTTTTATATTTGTGATTTATTGGAGGGATTAGACATCTTCTTTAGTAAATCATTTACATTGTTCACATTGCATCAAGAGTTTTATCCTAACACAACGGGGTAAATTTTCCTTTTCATTCTCTTGGAACTTAGTCTTAGACACACTTAAGATTGAGATTGCACAAACTATTACATGTTTCAAACTTTCATTCATCTTTCAAGGTTTAATTACTAATAAGGGATTTGACTAAGGAAAACCCCTATCCACCAACAAGATACCAATTTTTTTTTGTAGGTTGTAGGAAAATCTAGATTCAGAAACATGAAGTTCAAAGTGCCAAGGGGAAGAGCAGACCTAGAAGTTGCAACCTAGATTCAGAGAATTCCAAGAAACCCTAACAAGATGCATTCGCCTTTCAGGGTGAATGAGTCCTTGTTGAGGGCTGATAGGCATCAATTCTAGACATTTCACACTTTTGTTTCCATTTTAGAGCTCCCCAAAAATGCCTACCAGGACCCACTCACCTGTGGTGGTGAATGAGTCTCTGTTAGTAGCATAGAAAAGTCAAATTTCACCAGGTGCACATCATCCTTACCTTCATGTTCCTCCAAAAAAATTACTATTTCTTTCTATTTTGTGTTCAACTTATGCATTTGTGTGTTAGATCTAGGATTAGGGTTAGTTCATTAGCCTAATTATTTCTCCCTCAAATTGAGATCTAGCTCACCACCCCATCCTTGCATAAAGGAAAGAGTGTAAGATCCCACAATCTTTATTCAATTCACCTCTTGGGTTGATAGTTGTTTCATGATTCTAGGATCTCATCTTTTGAATGAAACATTCCTTTTTGAAAAGAGGTGGATTGGATACACTCTCATCTAACCATTTTACCACGTTTCACCACCATATTCCTATTTATATACTTTATTTTATATTTGATCAACAATATAATTATCATCATTGCTTCTTGCTATATTCATACATTTCTTGTATATACAATCATTAGTGCGTCACATTATAACATCATAACATCACATTATAGCCACAACATGTACATCATAATGTTTAACTGGGAAAAGGGATCTAGGTCTTAAGTCACACTTCTCTCAACATGGGACATCAATTATTTGAAAT
Source organism: Sequoia sempervirens (assembly GCA_007258455.2). Classification (NCBI taxonomy): domain Eukaryota; kingdom Viridiplantae; phylum Streptophyta; class Pinopsida; order Cupressales; family Cupressaceae; genus Sequoia; species Sequoia sempervirens. The sequence goes on along the minus strand of VDFB02352001.1, from coordinate 21,483 downwards.
GATCTTAAATCCACCTAACTATAAACCTAAATGGAAGAGCTAAAATGGTGGACAAGGTATCTAATCCTTGTTATTAAGTTTGTGTGTGGATAATATGAATTGATTGAACATTAATTGATTGAAATTAAAAATGTAATGTTATTCCTAGGTTAATCATGCAAATACAATAGACTGTTATGATTTCTAAGAAATGAAGTGCAAAAAGAGAGAATTTTTTTTGAAAAGGTAGAGAGTAGACGCAAAGGAAACTGGTGTGTAAATTTTATGTTGAATTGGCTAGTATAGGGTGTGATGTGCACTAGCTAAGACTCCTGCATTTTAGCATCTAAAAATAAAATCTCGAAGCCTCGGATCTGTAGGTCTTTTTCTCTCAGGTCACTTTCAAAACTTCTATAATTGAGAAAATCTAGTTTTTGTATCTTTTCAACTTGTAGGGATTGAATGTTTGAATGGAAAATTGATCTTCAATCTTCCTCACCTTTTCTTTAGAACTTAAACCTACACATATGAAAGAGGGGGAAAGGTTGTTCCATATAAGGACTTTCCTAAATCAAACTCTATTTTGGTTATTTCTACTTCCATAATTTCTATGATGATATGGAAAGAGAGATTACTCTCAGTTGGGTAGAGGATAAATGATAAATAGGAAATTATTTGACTAATCTAGTAACTCACTAATTAGATCTACATTCCTTGATGGATTCAAGTCATGTACCAATTAGCTTTGGGCATAATTCAATTGCTTGGTTAAAGTATTGCAAGTGTTAGTAGTAAAAAAATTAATAAGAAATGAAAAGACTTGTATAAAAACATGATGAATGATTGACATGAAACTTGATTGGAATAAATGCTACAATAATATTGATAAATATACTATTTACTACTCTTGGTTTCTCAATAATGATTTTAATTTCTCTTAAAACATGCTAGGTGTGCTTATAATTTGTAATGATAGAAATGAATATTATTTATATGCAATTATCCAAATATTGAAGAGATAGGATGGCTTTGAATCTAGGGGATATAATAGCCCCTAGATTCAAGATCCTATGGAAAGACAATATGAGGAAAAAAAAAAAAACATATGAGGTTATATGGAGCATGACAAGCACATAGCATACATGATGATGGCACATGAAATAAAATTATAAAAATAGAGATGAAACCAAACAAAACATAATGCAAACACAATGCAAACATAAATAAGAAACATAAGAATCACAAGATATATAATAATCACAAACCAAGAACAAAGGGTTAGGACTAAAAGAATTCAAGTCAATAAGGTAAAGATGCCTCAATCTTAAATTTGTCTCAAATACCAAATTCCATTTCTTGAATGTATGTTAGAAATAATATATAGCTCTCATAAGGTCTAAAAATATGTGTTATACTAAACCACTCATGAGCTATATGGATCTACTAGCTAGCAAGTTGTGTTATGATAGGTTTCCAAGGAATATGATGGGTTTGAAAAGGATAGCAAGTTGCATTGTGCTAGGTATCTCATCAAACACATGGCTCCACTAGCAAGGTGCATGTGTAGATTCTTCTTTGATCATTGTACAATTGAACTGACTATTCCAACATATCCATATGAGTGGGTTTATGCTAGGAAAGGCCCTCTTTTGCACACAAACACACCAAAGTAGTCTAAGCCACATTTTATCGATGAAGTCTCTTAAGAGACCAAAGTGCAAAAGAGCATAAAAATATGACAAGCGATTACTTCAAAATTGTGGCACTTGGAAACATTTTTTCTAAGGTTATGGGATCATGTAGGGCTCCTCTATAATAAACTCTATTTTTGATAGCTCCAAGTTGTTTTCCCATGGTGAACAGGTTTCAATTGATGGAAAAAGGGTTAGTTGCATGTAGTGTAAAGTAAGAAAGTGGTGTAACTATCATTTTGTTTGTCAGACAACCAAACCGACTATTCCAAAATGTTCATATGGGTTAATTTATGCTAGGAAAGCTCTTCTTTCACACCAAAACACATTGAAATAGTCTAAGCTACATTCTACCAGTGAAGTTTCTTAAGAGATGAAAGTGCAAAAGGGTAGCAAACTTTGATGAGTGATTACTTAGAAACCATGGCACTTGGATACATTTTGAATGAGGATATAGGATCATGTAGGGCCCCTATACAATAAATTCTCTCAGTTTTTGATAGGTACAAGTCATTTTTTCTATGGTGAAAAAATTTAGTTCATTGAAAATGGGTCAATTGTATGTAGTGTAAAGTTGGAAGGTGGTGTAACTTTAGTTTTGTTCATCTTACAGCCAAATTGACTGTTGCAACACATCTGCATGGGTGGGTTTATTCTAGGAAAGGTCCTCTTTTGTACCCAAACATATCGAAACAATTTGAGCTACATTCTACCAATGAAGTCTCTTAAGAGACCAAAGTGAAAAAGGGTAGCAAACGTTGATGAGTGATTAATCAAAAATTTTGGCACTTGAAAACAATCCATCTGAGGCTTTGAGATCATGTAGGGACTCTCCATAGAAAAATATCTTAGTTTTTAATAGCTCCAAGTCATTTTCCTGTGGTGAATGGATTTCAGTTGATGGAGAATTAGTTAGTTGTATGTAGCGTAAAGTTGGAAAGTGGTGTAACATTTGTTCTATTCTTCATATGACCAAACCAACTTCTCAAAAATTTCCATATGGGTGGGTATGTTCTAGGAAAGTTCCTATTTCACACCCAAACATGCAAAAACAATCTAAGCTACATTCTACATGTGAAGTCTCTTAAGAGACCAAAGTGAAAAAGGGAGACAAACTTTGATGAATGATTACTCAAAAACTATGGAGCTTGGAAACATTTTGTCTAAGGATACAAGATCACATAGTTCCACTCTACAATAACCTCTCTTAGTTTTTGATAGCTTGAAGTCATTTTCCCATGGTGAATAGATTTCAAATGATGGAAAACATGTTAGTTGCATGTAGTGTAAAGTTGGAAAGTAGAGTAAGTTTTATTAGGTTCATCAGACAATCAAATCGATTATTATAACACGCCTTTATGGGTTTTTTGTATTCTAGGCAAGGTCCTCTTTCACACATAAACATGTTGAAACAATCCAAGCCACATTCTATCAGCAAAGTCTCTTAAGAGACCAAAGTGCAAAAGGGAAAAAATATTTGACGACCGATTACTCATAAACCATGGCACTTGGAAACATTTTGTTTAAGCATACAGGGTCATGTAGGGCACATATACAATAAATTCTCTTAGTTTTTTATAACTCCAAGTCATTTTTTGGTGGTGTACAAATTTTAGTTGATGAAAAATGGGTCATTTGCATGTAATGTAAAGTTGGAAAGTGGTCTAATTTTTATTTTATTCATCATATGAATGAACCAAATGTTCCAACATGTTGATATGGGTGGATTTATGCTAGGAAAGGTCTAGTTTCACACCCAAACATGTCGAAATAGTTTGAGTTGCATTCTACCAAAAAAGTTTCTTAAGAGACAAAAGCATAAAGGGGAAGAAATTTTGACAAGAAATTACTTATAAACCATGGCACTTGGATACTTTCTATCTGAGGCTACAAGATCATGTGGTGACCCTATATAATAACCTCTCTAAGTTTTTGATAGATCTAAGTCCTTTTCTCTTGGTGAACATATTTTTGTTGATGGAAAATGGGCCAATTGCATGTTGTGTAAAGTTGGAAAGTGGCATAACTTTTGTTTTGTTCATCATATGACCAAACTGACTGTTCCAACACATTCGTATGGGTGGTTTTATTCTAGGAAAGGTCCTCTTTCATACCCAAATTTTGATCATCAAGGATTGCACCTCTCTAACAACCTTATGGGAAATTCAGCAAGTGGGGGACTGATTTGCACCTCACCGAATACCTCCAGAATTTTTATAGAAATTCAGTTCTTCTCTTAGTTTTATAGAAAAGGGTAGAAGGAAATGTAAACATAAAACATAAAAATGCTGATACACCAAAGCTTTTACAATATTTCAAAACCAATCTTTCCTATGAATGATATATTTAGACACATAACACCACAACCCTTGATTGCTGGGAAGAGAATGAATAGCAAAGGCTAAATACAAACATAGTGCAGTTTTTTAATTCTCCCCATAGTAAGTGTTCATTAAGGTCTAATCAAACATAAATATTTTCAAGGTTAACAGAAAAATGTTAAAAAATTGCATAAACTCTATTTCTTCTTACAACACAATATAAGAAAACAACAACCCTTTAGAAAAATAAAGAAGTCTATAGACATAATCCAATTTTCACAAGTTATTATCCTACCATATAAGCCTACAACATAGAAATCAACAACTTAAACTATTTCAATTTAGCTTGACACAATGTTTTATTCAAAATGAAAGCATAAAGAAGGAAAGCTTGATAAAGGTCATACATACACAGTCTCAAATATTTCTTCCAAACAGTTCATGCTTAAATATCAAATGAACTTTAAAATAGAGGTCAGATGCCAATCCAATAATAGTTTGAGAATAAACAATATAACATGCCTAAGAAATGAATTTTAGCAAATCTACTTTTGAAAATAGTTCTATAACTTAAGAAAGCAAAAGAAACTTTTTCGTCAGCAAAGGAAACTTAAACTTGGAATCAACCCCTTCATTCTGTCACTGCCTCTCATTTATAGCTGCAAAAAAAGAAAACCACCACCACAACATAGAAGTAATTGCTACTAGATGTTCGCATTTGATAGCACATGATCTGATCATAGATATTTAGTTATGTCATAGCAATCTTTTGTCATCAATTCTCAATTTCTACATTAATGCTCTTCAGATATCTAGCACAAATAGTTATCTGAAAAATGATGAAATCCTAGAAAATAGCCTAGAAAAAGTCTAGTTGACCAGTCACATAACCTAACAATGTTGACTCAAAGCCTCTATCCTGAAAACCAAAAAGGGACAGGAAGCTTCAAGAAAATCCAAAAGAGATCACTTCCTAAAAGTGCAAACTGCCTGCAACAAAGAGATGATGCATCAAATGGGAGGAAACCTCAGACTCATGAAAATATCTCCTTGAGAAAATCTATGTCGAACAAACACATGTTCCAACTCTCTCCCAAAAGAAAGGTGATAGATGAAAGCCACATAACCACCATGTGGCACATTGCACACCTTTCTGACAACTTTACTTGAGTGTGAACACATCTGAAGCCAAAAACATATACAAGCCAAAAATAAAAAATGATTAAGGTGAAATTGCTTCACAGTTTTGGCAACTCACAAGGGGCCTTCACTTGCGGAGGCATGAATCTAGGCCTCTAGTAATTCTTGAAGTTTGAGGAAAGTGGAATGTTGTGCCTCCCAATCTACATTAGTCAATCAGAAAAGAGTACAAATGGGCATGTATGGTTGCTCTAGCTTGAAAACTTCCTTGAATGAAGAAAATCCCCATCTTGTAGAAACTACTCCAAGGTTATAATAGAGTCAATAAAGAGGAAAAATATCATGCTTGATATCATCAATGGTGGGTGCTGCACTTGAACCTAGGAGTTATGTAGAATTCTAAACCTTATGTTAGATCCCATATGTGACTTGCTCAACTATCAACACATCTCCATCTGGTGAAAGAAGAGGAGGTAACCCAAAAATAACTAGGATGCTGAAGTCCTTGATTTCATTGACCTACTTGTTCAACACCACTTGACACTCTTCACACCTTCCTATGATCTTGTGGCAGTTGATGATCTCTTTTTCTTTGATGGAGGTAGCTCTTCACTCAATAATTATTACACCTTTTAGGACCTTATTAGTGGCCACACACAACCTAGAAATCAAGCTTTGTGATTCTGCCACTCAAGGAGTACATATCTGCAAAAATTGATCAGCCATTAGGCCAACCTTCACATTTAATTCTCGAATGTCCCTTAAGAATTTTAAAGTGGGCCCAAGAATGGCAACCACAAGTATGATCCAGACCTAGTGTGTAGATATCAACTTCTTCAATATCAGAAGGGTCCTAGACCCTTTTGCAACAACTAAATCCTAATTGAACTGAGCCTCTCTCACTCTTGCACTTTCCTCCATTTGACTCTTTTCTCTAAAGGAATTCTTCAATTCTGAGTTCAACCTTTCAATCTCTTGTTCTGACTTTTATGCTTCCTCTTGTCCTTCTAGTAATCATTGAAAGCTTGAGATCAAACACCATCCAACTCTCTTCTTTATTTTCCCTAAGCATGTCAATGCACTGCATTTGTCTGGGGATCAATAGCCAACTCAACTTTCAATTTTTCAATTTCAGCATAGAGATGAACTTGTTCACCCTAGGCTACTAGCAACTTGGATGTATCTCCTTGCTAAATTTGTATTTTCCTTATGCAGGCCATCTCAACATCTCTAGCCTAGATCTCATTTTGTAGCTTGCTCATTGTTTCCCTTACATTTATCAGCTTTTCCTTGTGCTTCTTCAACTTTTTGTCTAGCCTCTCGTAATTCACATATACCACCTTTTGGATGGTCTTAGCTAGGACCACTTTGTCCCACGAGTGAGTGTCACTCAAATCTAGGCCCATGGCTCTAATTTTGTAATCTTCCATCTCCATTTTTCCCTCGGGATTGGACATGAGTGGCTTCATGGTAGTGATCAGTAGAGAATCCCTCTCTTCACTGAAGAAAGATTTAATGTTCTTGGTAGTTGGTAGTGTGACATTCTTTAACTGTCATTTTTTCTTTTTGACCTATTAGGCATGCTTGGTTACATCAAAATGTTCTTGGAGAGTCTAAGGGATATCAATACTTTATTCTGTAATGGAATCACTAGGAGGCAGAGCAAAAAGGGTGACATAAGGAGAAACTTTAGATGTATGAGAATGTGGAGAAGCAAAAGGGAGCATTATCATGGAAATAGGTGAGATGCCAAATTGAGATTGGGCAAGGGAAAAACTAATTAGGGTGAAAAGAGAAATAGGTAGAACGAGAGGTGTTTTCCTAGAAGCGGATGGACTAGGAGTGATGGGTAACATGGAGGTTTCTTCTCTTTCAATGGGGGCCCTTGATAGGGTAATCAAAGAATCAATAGTGGTCGAAGAGGATGTTGCACATTCAACATGCAGGGTTGCTTCAGAAGGTTCATTAAAATGGTATGGGTTGTATTCAATGCTTTTAGCTCAAGGTTTGTGGATGGAGGATTCCTTTCCACAAAAGGAGGTAGAGGAGTAACCAAAGATGCAGAGGTAGGAAGAAGAGAGGGAGTAAAAATTACCTGGGTTGTGGCAATCAAAACATTTTGCAGAAAAAACTCCACTTTTTCTTCTCCTCAGGTTGATGCATTGGGTGCACCTAGATCCTAGATTCATCTTCTCTTTGCATGAATAGAGGGTATGTGTAAGATCATCATGGGAAATCAGGCCCTTAAGTGGCACAAAATATAGAAAAATAAAAGTTAGGCAACTTGACGTAAAAATTTGAATAAGTTATCTATATTATTTCAAAATTATGTAAGAATAGAATCTGTAGCAAATTCAATGTAGTTTCTATGCTACTAGGTTTTTTTATAAAAAAAAAATCTATTTGGTGAAAATTTTAAATTTCAAGCCAGTGGTACTTAAATTTTAGGGAAAAAATAAGAAGTAGGTGTCTGTCTGACCACTCTAACCACAATATAATGATAATTATTTTTTATAAGATTTTAGATATAAGTAGAGGACTCATGTCCCGATATGATGCATATTTTTTTGTAATTTTTTTCCAAGAAAATAATTAATTATGAAATTTTTATTATAAATTTTTAAAAATTATAAAAAATCGTACGCCTGACCACCTTAACTTGGTCAAAACTTCATGAAATTTAATTTTTCTTTTTTTAATCCTATAGTATGTAAAGCATAGAATGTGATGCATGTTCTGGATTTAAAAAATGTGATACCGTTTGGAAGCTATAGATTTTTTTCAATTAGCCCATCAATCAGGACTTTAGTCATAATTTCAATAGAAAATGAATAATAATTACTTATTAAATTCAAAGTAAAGCATAATTTATATCGGTGAAAAGCTGAGAATCTCCTTTAAAAACCCTTTTCATTTCATCAATTTTGGGTAAAAATATACTCGTCAGCCACATACCCATCATATTGCCACTTTTTGGCCCATCATGATCTTTCACATACCCTAGAACTGGTATGTTCTAATCATCTAGTGACTGATCCCTTCAAAATTGGCCTTTGACAACCGCAATAGACCCTCTCAGGGAAAATCAAGTCCTCTTTCCTTTGCTTCAAGCACTAGCAAAGGACATGACTTGTGTGTCTCTCTACTTCAAAACTCTCCTCCTGTTAGATTCTTGAGAATGAGAGCTATGGCATGGAAGCTTCCCTTCTTCAATCTCATGACTTGTCTCAGGATTAGTATTGTCAGAGTCAGTCTCTTGATCATAAATGTCTCGAACCTTTCATTGTGTGGTTGAAAGTCTCTAAATGGGGCATTGAGGCATTTCATCTCTTGTTAGAACCTCCAAAAGTCTACCTTATTTCTTTCTAACCATCCCTTGTGTTTTAATTACATGTTGAGGGATTTAATAATCGGGATGTTCTTCTAATACTCCACCTATGGCACATAGAAATTCAACCATTTTGGTTGTTTGAGTGGAATGTGAGCCAAGTCAATATATACTTCCAACCTTTCGTAAGTTGGATTCTTCCTCCTCTCAAAATACTCTTGACTCTTGTGTTTCAAAGTGAAGTGCTTCATTGGGTTGTAGTTACATGTGTCACAAATGAGAACCAAGCCTAATCCTGCCAATAGATTTGTAAGCTCACCCTTGGCCTTCGACTTGTTTAGTGTTACCTAGTTGTTGGAAATTGTGAGGGGAAACAAATATATCTTTGTCTTGTTCCTTCTGGCACTATAGGCATTGTCAAAAATGATTGCCTGATGGCATGCCTCCAACATGAAAACTCAATATGTTTCAAATTTGGATAGTCTGAAAGGTTCCCTGAAAAAATAATGAAATCTGATAAATGTAAAATCCTCTCCTAGGAAATAATTCATCGGGGTTATCAGAGTTTCCATCCATTGTGAGACCTCAAGAAAGAAGTGACCCATAGGGCACAACAACAAATCTTGAAGCACTGGCCTTAGAAAATGATCTACAAACTAGTAATAATCCCCCATTTTCAAAAGTACATGGGTCCATACAAAAAATGGCTTACAAAAGCATTTTACATCTAACCTAGACACTAGCATATTTCTCTCCAGCAACTCAAAATTTTGATGCAAAATCAAGTGGGCCAAGAAAGAAGAATAATTTAATTTATACTCGATGTTATAATTCTTCAATTTCTCTAGCATCCCTTCAACTATTACATCACCAAAACCATAATATTTCAGGTTTTTCTCTCTTTCGAGCATAAAATCTAGGCCCATCTGGAATGGATGGAGGTCCCCATCATTATCAAGGCCAAAAACTTATGCCAACATTGAGAATACAGACTATGTGTCTTTCTTGAACTTTCTATGTGAAAGAGGAAAAGAAAAATGACCTCTCTTTGGCTTTTCCTTTGTTTTGTCCTCAAAAAAACTTGTTTTCCTTGCTATTTCTTCCTTGAAGATGTCTATTTTTTCTTCATTCAAATGTTCATCACCCCAAGTCGAAGGGATACACAACATATCTTGTATGGCTTTGACAAAAATTGTAACTTTGATCCTGTTACCCTCAATGGCTCCTATCCTTTTGCTGAATCTTTTGGCACATGCATCCACCAACTCTGGACATGGGTGTATGACAGGGAACATGAACTGTGGTAGACCATAATTCCAAAGCCAATATGTGAAACCCTCAGATAGCTCATGCTACATCATTCTTTTAAATGCACCCTCGCTAAAACTTTTAGGATTAGTTGACAACCTGGGGTCAAAAACATTGTCAGTGAAATCTTGCATTGCCTCTCTTGTAATATGTTTGTCTAGTTGCACCCTTTTACAAAATTTGAACGACTGCTCCTCAGGTATTGGGGAATTAGAAAATGATTTCTTCCCAAAGATATCAACATAACTAGGCCTTTTTCTTTAGGCCCTGACTTTTCTACTAGATGTTGATGGCTCTGCCATGGCTATATCAAGAAGTTACAGAGAGTTTCCTTAACGAAAATGACTATTTTCCTTTTGCTTCTTAGAAAAATTGAACTTTGAGTGAAATTAATTTCCTCACATGTACATGTAGTTAAGGCTATTTCATTATTGTTGGTCCATTAAATGCTTCCGCAAAGGTGATACATGCAAATTTGAGATCCATATCCCTTGGGAATGCCAAAAATGCTGCAAGAATGGAATTAATACATTCTCCCTATTGCCTCTTTCACAAATAAATTCATTGCATTAGAACACATGGTTTTAGCTATGATAAATGTGCTAAAGTAATGCAAGATAATTCTAAAAAGATGTACTCATTTAATTTGTTAGAAGTCAGCATGTTAGTCCATGTCTTTTCACATAAGTAGGTTGGCTGGTGCTGATGATGGAAAATGGCACAAGTCAACAATTAGCATATAAGATTGTTTACTCCCAAAGCCCAAGTTTAATTCTCAATACCTTTTGTCCGATCCTCCATATGATTTATTTGCTAGCCTCCCTTTTCTTTGGAATTGTTTCATTGTCATCCGACCAAAAATGGACTTTTCATTGGTTGGGTCTATCATCTTATGTTATGTATATATAGTTATGCCACCTTATTGCAACTTTAATTCCAAAAATATAGCCTTTAAGTTTAGCAAGCTTTTCTTATTGTCTCACATTCCGCCACAATTCACTACTTTCTTAGGATGTCAGCTAGCCTAGGAACTCCTATTTGGCTTCTCCCAAGGAGGCCACAATACTGCTTTGTAGGAGAGGTCACTAGTGACAAAATTAAGTTCTTGGTGAAGAGATGTGACTGCCTTGCCTTGGTTGCATTTAGGTGGGTAGTTGGCTAGGACTTTATTAACAATGAAACTAGCTCTAGAGAAACTACAACATTCTTTCCTACTTTGTTGCCTCCCTTCTCAACTTGAAAATGGACAAACCCATGATAATTGAATTGTGTCACAAAATTTTTGATGCTACACTAATGGAAGGGCTTGGCAAGATAGTGCAAGTAGCTATCCCTAGTGCCATCAATCTTCGTAGGTATGGGGACTATGGGATATATGTACCCTAGTTGCCCTTCCTTTCTAACTTTCGCATCATGGACCTTGAGATGCATTGCTCATCTTCTCAACCAACAACCACCTACCTACTATAGGAGTACAATGTGGAGCGTGTTTTGAGGCTCACTTGGAGGAAGCACTTCAAGTTTTTGGTGCAAAGTCGTGGCAACTAGGCATTTGGTTTGTGTTGTATGGAGCTTGTGTGTGTTGTGTGTTCACCCCCTTTTTTCATCCTAAGAGACAAAAATAAGAAGAAGAAGAAAAAAAACTTGATGATAAGTTGTTTCTGCTTCCTCAACAATGGTTGGAGGCTTATCTTTACCATTTTTTTCATGTTTCCTCCTTTTTACATCTTTTCGCTTTATGACTCTTTCTGGGTTTTCGAGAGAGAGTCTTACATTTAAATTTGAGACTCAAGCTTATATTACATTGTAAATCTTTTGATTAATGTAATATAATACATAACTTTCCTACTTCTTTCTATGTTATTCTTAATGGATTATTCTCAAAATTAAGCGTATTTACAAAAATATTTACATATGGTGCATAACTGTTAAAAATTTCTAAAGAACTACATATTTAGTGGAATGATTTTAGATAAATATCATTTACCAATATATCTAAAGGGTTACGTTGCATATATTCAAGTTTTATTACACATTCTTTTCCTTGCACACACTAACATGGAAGGGTCCCTTCTATAGCACTTCAAATTTTGTATATTGTCTTGGTTTCACAGTATGCTCATCATACTTTAGCACTAGGTTCCCCTCTCTAAATTTTGGCTTAGAATTTTTTTTTGTCAAACTATCACTTTAATATTTGTTGGAATATGATCATGGCTACATAATATTTTTCTCTATCTTCCTCGAGTTTAAGGAGTTCCACGAACTGTACTTCCATTATGCCACTTTCTTCAACCTCTATGGATTTCAGTAGTTGTAAGGAAGAAATTTCTATGGAAATAGGTAACACTATCTCTTTTTTGTACACTATTTTATAAGGGGAGGTCTTTAAGATCTTCTTGGGAGTAATTTGGTTTTCCCACAGAGTAGCTCTCTGGTGCTTATGCCAATCCCTTTTTCATTCTGACCCAATGTGCTTGACTAACCTAATTAGGTTTTTGTTGGTCTACTCCATTAACTCATTTCCATGTGGGTAGTAGTTTGATGAAGTTTTAAAGTAAACCCCATGTTTGATAGTAAAATATGACATCCTTGAACCTAAAAAATCTTGAGCATTGTCAGATATGATGGTTTTGGGCAAGCCAAACCTACTTACCATCTCTTCAAGGAAATTGACAATCTCTCCCTCTGTGGCATTTTTTAGGGTTACAACCTCCATCCACCTTGTGAAGTAGTCGATCGTCGTAAGGATACACTTATAGCTAGCACTAGAAATAGGCTTTATCATTTCAACAAAACCCAAACCCCATTGAGCAAAGGGCTCCTCAGTTACAATTGGACTCAAAGGTAAAGCAAAATTCTTTCTTTTGGCAACTGAGAATTGGCACTGAGTACACTTTTGCACCAGATGATGTGCTTTAGAAAATATTGAGGGCCAATAATATCTCTCATATTATCTTCAACATGGTATTCTTGGTGGAGAAATGTCCACCCTCAGGACTGCTATAGAATTCATTAAGAACTCTTTCCTCCTGCAGCTTGTCTAAACATTGGGGCAAGACACCATCATAATTTCTTTTGAATAATATTCCTTCAATTAATACATACCTAGTTCCTTGCAATTAGTAGTATCACCTTTTATGGGATCGAAGGTTGGTTGGGTAGTGCCCCTTTTGCATATATTATGTCTGATCTGCCAACCAAGACTCATTGGACTCGAATTGGTTCAAGTAGACTTGATTGGTCTCCTTTTTAGCTATGAAACTTGATTCCTATGCAACGTATTCACAAAAACCTCTCCCTTGAACCTACTTGGTTGGTCTATTGTCCACATCATACTCTAGGATCTTGGTGATCTTGTTTTCCCTCTTTTAAATTATCTCACTTCTATGATATACTCCTGCACACTGGGATGTGCAAAGAGAATAGTGATTTTATTGGCCGACACCAAATGTCAGAACTTCTTTAAGATTTTAACAATGGAAAAATCCTACTTTTCTACAAAATTATACTTGGCCTCATAATATTTAAGATTCCTTGAGTGAAATGCAATAGGATGCTCTCCATTATTTCCCTTGTCCTTCTAAGTGAGCATTGAAGCTATGCTATGTTTGCCAAGTTATATACATAGAGTAGAAAATGTTTGGAAAAGTCAAGGTTAGCCAATACCAGAGCAATAGAGATAGATGCCTTTAACTGCTCAAAAATTGATTTCACCTTAGGGGTCCATTTTAAAATTAGGTTCTTCTTAAGCATTAGCATGATTGGTCTCACAATGCCTACAAAATCAAAGATGAACCTACTGACAAAGTTGATCATCCCTAGAAACGATAGCAATCCCTTCCGATTTACTGGTAGGGGTAACTCCATTATAGATATCACATTTTTGGGGTCTGTTTCTATTCCCTCCTTTGACACTACAAAACCAAGTGGCTTACCTTGAGGTACTCCAAAAAAACATTTTTTTGGATTCAAAGAAATCTTGAACTATTGACATTTCTGGAAAACCTTCTCTAGATGATCAAAGTGATAATCTTTTGACTTTGAAAAGACCACTAGGTCATCCAAATATATTAAGATAATTAGGTTGCTTAATCCTTTGAAATCAATATCAACTACTCGTTGAAAATTTGCACCAACATTTGAAAGTTTGAATGAAATTTTTGAGTATGCAAACATTCCCCACTTAGTGGTAAAAATTGTCTTATGTTGGTCAACTTCCTTGGTTACATATACTTGGTTATATCCTAAGAAACCATCAACTAATGAAAACATCTCTTATCCAACCACAATCTACAAGATCTACTCCATTAATGGCAAAGGATAGTGGTCTTTTAGCAAGGCTTTATTAAAATATTATAAATTGACACAAAGCCTAATATCGCCATTCTTTTTCAGAATTGGTACCAGATTTGACACCTAATTAGAATGCTTAATTGGATATATTATCTTTTACTTAACTATTTTGGTGAGATCTTGTGCCATCAATGCTTCGACTTTGAGATTGAATGGCCTTTTTTTTGTTGGACAGGCTTTGATCATTCTGTCAAGTCAATGGTATGTTGAATTATGCCTAGGTTGTATCCTCTAAGATCATCAAAGGTCTAGACAATGACTCCATCATATTTGAAACATAGCTCCTTTAGTCTTTCCTTTTCTTTCTATGAAACTTCCCTTTTGACTTTTAACTTCTTGTCATTTCTCACATCAAGCTATTCATAGTCCCTTGCATTCGTAATGAACCTCTGCTAGCCATTTCTTGCATCTTCACAGTCAAAGAGATTTTCAAGGGAGATTAATCCCCAAGGAATCTTGTTTCCTTTTAACTCGATAACCTACTCTTTGAGAAATTCTACTCCTAGTTGTGAATAGTCAAAAAAATTTCTTGCTTTCTATATAAAGGTAGTAATCCAAATATCATCATTGAATACAAGCCAGTTTTGATCATTGTTTGGGATTGTAGGTTAGATGATGACTTGTACTACATTCTACTTGGTTGAATAAGAAATGAGCTCAAATTGTGAACCAATAGAATCCATCTGATTAGTGACACTATTTTGAGATCAGGGAATAACCTATAGATTGGAAACTTCAAAACTCTCAATCAGATCCCATATCCAATGTCTATACGACTTCATTCTTGTATTCTTTGTAGTTGCTTGCCTGCAAACCTGGCTCACAACTAATTTTGAATCTCTAAACGCTTGCATTCTCTTTACACCCATTCATTTGGTGAGGATCACACCATGGACCGAGGCCTCATATTATACATCATTGTTCCAGCATGAGAATTGAAAATGAAAATATTTGAGGGTATCTTATCTTGTTAGGGAAACTAGTTGAATACCCACTCTAGAGCCAACTTTGCATTTGGCACCATCAAAATATAAGGTCCATAGATGATTTTCTATCACATCATCATATTCGTCTTGATCCTTTATCAATTTAGGAAAGACTTGATCATCATTGAAAATCACGTAAGTGCCTAGCCCTATTGCATGAAAATTACTGAATGGGTGAAAATAAATGAATTAGTTGAGTAGCACCTCTTCCTGAGGGGTTTGATCACTCAAGTCTTCTTCATATTTTAACATCTCTACAAAATATCTCTCCTACTACAAGAAAGAGGTATGCATTTCTTCAAAGCATAGGACTATGTTGTCTGCTATGTGTTCAAGATGCAAAGATTTAGACAAAATCTTCATCTTTTCCCCATGCTTGGTTCTCAATATCAAGTAGAACCAATCAAGCACTGAATATCCACCGAGATTCATGGTGAAATCTCTTGAAAGAGATATTTTGAAGACTCGGGGAATGTCTGTCACTACTATTTCTTGTGTGACCACTTGGCTTGGACATGAGAAAATTGCTAGGGATAGATCTTTTATCTGATCGATGGTTAGAACTTTCTTCCCATCTAATTGAATGATTACGTCACAAGGGGTGCATATTTAAGTTTTAGGGCATCAACCACTTGTTTTGGCATTACCATTGTGCTAGCCCCCAAATCAATCATGTTATTATGCAAAATCTTATCTCCCATAATAAGTGTTAAAAAGAAAGATGTGGGCTTTAGATTGCTTACCTCTTTCTCTTTTGCATTTTCCATGTCGTTCACATAAGTTGCTACTTTTAGAGCTTAAGGGCCTAACATGGATCCTTTGTCTCTATGTTGACCACATGATAGAGTTGCATCCATCTACAATATTTGTTCTTCTTTCTTTAATGCTTCCCAAAGCAATTTATTTTGTTAAGGGATAGATATGACATCCCATAGACATATGTTGGTAGGCACCTCCTTTAGTTGCTGCATCACATTGAGCATTTCTACTAGTTGGGTCTTGTGCTTGAATGGTGGTATTTCTCTTGTCTTTGGAAGAAAATGTTCCATCTTCAATGGACTTGGTGACCTATTCATCTCCTTCTCTAGAAATAGTGGAGTGTGTGGCTGCGGAGTAGTTCAGATAGTGGTTAGCAGAGCCTACTTTTCTTATAGCAGCAAATGATGTGGCTGAGGAATTGGTAGAGCTTGTTGCACATATTTTCCCATGAGTGTTCTTTTGGATCTTGTGTTGTAATATGACTATACTTGAGGAGTACTAGTTGTCAAAGCTTTATTCATGAACACTGCATCTCCTTCCTCCATCCATGAAAATAACGCTTGGTTGGGTGCAATATCCAGTTCTTTCTCTAGGGAAATTCCTTGCATTTGTGCTCTGAAGCGAAGATTTTCCATTTTGGAGCACTCATATTCATCCACATTTAGGGATGCATGCTTGTTTCTTTGTTCTAATATCTTCTATTGCATATTTCCCCTCAAACAATTTTGAGGCATATGACTATCATAGCATGGGAAACACCATTCATTCTCATCTTCCATTAAGTTGTTCTTTCCTTGGATTAACTCTTTTTTCTAGTTGTCCTTAACCATCTATAGTGGCATGGTGACTAGAGCTATCTAGTTTGCGGATGTCATTTGTTGACCTCCTCCTTGGGAGGGTCCTCAGTACATATTTTGCTAATAAGATGGCCTTCCTCCACCATAGGTTTGCATGGTCTGCTTCAGAGGTGTTGCTTGCTAACATTTGATGAGAACCAACTTGTTAGCAAAATTTCACATGAGACTCTTCATGTTGCTGATGTTTGTTGCTATGGAGGAAGAGCCCAATGTACTCGTCTAGGTAGCAGGGTACATGTACATGGATTATGGTGTAGCTGATGTCATTTATGTAGTACAAGTGCTTGTAGTAGCTTCTTCCCAAGGACTACTCGATATTTCTATAAATACCAGCATTGGAGGTCATAGTGGAAGCTTCCTAGCATTGATCAAACTATTTTCCACACACATAGCCAACTTGTATGTGCCAGGAAAGATATCCCCTCTGATAGAGGTTATCATCACCACGATGTTCAAATTGAAAGCCTTAAATTAGAACATAAATTCCACCACAGTTGGAGGTCGAGCAGTCACAGGGATTCTTTGACAGTTTTTGTGAAACCGGGTGTTGATGTCGCTCATGGCCTCTTGTGGGGCTCTTTTGATGGTGATCAGTTGATTTATCAATGAAGAATGATCTCCATTCTCTGAGAACCATTTAAACAACCTCTCTTTGAGTTGATCCCAGGAGAGGATAGAAGCTAAGGCCAAAGATAGATACCAATCCTGAGCCTTTCCTTTCAAAGAGGTAGCTAACAACCTACGGGCAATATTCTCCTCTACTATGTTACATACCCTACACACCTCTACTATATATTGAAGGTGATCAGATGGGGTTTTAAAATATTCTCCAAAAAATTTTGGGATAGCCTTGAGGGTGCTACCAGGTATGGTAGGCCATGCATTTGGGGGTGTAGGTGGTTGTAGTGGACTACCACTATCCAAGGTTACAAAATTTCTTGGAGTAGGGGCAACTACATGAGCCTTGGAGAAAGGATTCTTATGAATCAGGTATATAGGTATTATTATTTGGAAGGTTGAGCCTCTAGGTGGGGTAGATAAGGCTCTAGATGTTGGGCTCTTACTTATCACTCGATTGCTCCTTATAGGTGATACATAACCTGTAAGTCTTCTTCTCCTAGGCACTGAGGTAGGTAAATAGGAGTACTAGAAATGGCCTCTTGAAGATGCTCTTGTTTGGATTCTAGGCACATATGTGAAATTTCCAGCTTCTTTCCTTGGTCTAATTTAAGAAATATTTTTGACTTCTGATCAAGTGTTTGAAAAACTTCGAGTCCCACCAGGCATGCTAGAAAAGGAACTATTGATCATCAAGGCTTGTGCCTCTCCGACGGCCTTATGGGAAATTCAGTGAGTGGGGGACTGATTTTCACCTCACTAAATATCTTTGGGATTTTTATATAAATTTGAATCCTCTCTAAGTTTTGAAGAAAAGGGTAGAAGGAAATCTAAACATAAAACATAAAAATGGTGATACAACAAATATTTTACAAGATTTCAAACCCAGTCTTTCTTATGAATGATATATTTAGACACAGAACACCACAACCCTTCATTACTGGGAAGAGAATGGACAATAAAGGCTAACTACAAGCACAAAGTAGTCTTTCAAATCTCCCCATAGGCAATGTTCATTAAGGTTCGATCAAACATAAATATTTCCAAGGTTAATAGAAAGAAAATAAAAAATTGCATAAACTCTCTCTCTTCTTACATCACAATATAACAAAACAAAAACCCTTTAGAAAAATAGAGAGGTCCACAGACATAATCCAATTTTTGCAAGTTATTATCCTAACATATAAGCCTATAGAATAGAAATGAACAATTTAAACTACTTGAATTTAACTTGACACAGTGTTTTATTCAAAATGAAAGCATAAAAAAGGAGAGATTTATAAAGGCCACACATGCATAGTCTCCAAGATTTCTTCCAAACAGTTCATGCTTAAATATCAAATGAACCTTAAAATAGAGGTTAGATGTCAATATGATAATAGTTTCAACATAAACAATATAACATTATAGAGAAAATTAGTTTTACAAATCTACTTCTAAAACTAGTTCTATAACTTAAGAAAACTAAAGAAACTTTTTCCTCAGCAAAGGAAATTGAAAATTGGAATCAACCCCTTCATTTTGTCACCACCTCTCATTTATAGCTACAAAAGAGAAAACAACCACCAAACCAAAGAAGTAATTGCTACCAGGTGTTGGCATTTGATAGCACATGATTTTATCATAGATCATTAGTTAGGTCATAACAATCTTTGCTCATCAATTCGGGTATGTGTAATCATCATGGAAAAACAGCCCTTAAGTGGCAAAAAATTAGAAAATCAGAGTTAGAAGCAACTTGGACATGTAAATTTGAATATGCTATCTATATTATTTCAAAATATGTAAGAATAGAATCTATAGAAAAATTGAATGTAGTTTCTAAACTACTAGGTTTGTTTAAAAAAACAAAAATCTCTTGGTGAAAATTTGAAATTTCAATGTAGGTACTTAAATTTTAGGGAAAAATAAGTAGGTGTCTCACCGACCAATCTCTAACCACAATAAAACATGTATACTGATTTTTATAATATTTTAGGATATAAGTAGAGGACTCATGCCCCAATGATGCATATTTTTTCTAATTTTTTGAAGTAAAATAATTAATTATGTTTTTATTACAAATTTTGAAAATATAAAACTGTATCTCTAACAACCTTAACTTGGTCAAAACTTTAATGAAATTAATTTTTGCTTCTTTGGATCCTATAGTATGCAAAGCATAGAATGTGATGTATGTTTTGATCTCAAAAATGTGATCTTGTTTGAAGCTTCTATAGATGTTTTCACTTCTAGCCTATCAATCAGGACTTTAGTCAATTTGAACAGAAAATGAATAATAATTACTTATTAAATTCAAAGTAAAACATAACTTATGAGTGGGAAAGTCGAATCTCCTTTAAAACCCTTTTCATTTCCATCAATTTTGGGTAAGAAAAATAGTCACCACCACATACCCATCATATTGTGCCACTTTTTGGCCCATCATGATCCTACACATACCCTTTCCTCAACTGCCTTTACATTAAATCTCTTTAGATATTTCACAAAGATAGTTATCTGAAAATGATCAAATCCTAGAACACAGCCTGACAAAAGTCTAGTGGACTAGTCAAGTAATCCAATAATTTTGACTCAAAGCCTCTATCCAAAATACCAAAAAGGGATAGCTCTGAAAGAGATTGCTTCCTAAAAGCACAAACTGCCCATAGTGAAGAGATGATATGTCAATGGGCAAAAACCTCAAACTCATTAAAATCGCTCCTTGAGAAAATATCTACTGAGCTAACACATGTTCTGGCTCTCTCCCTAAAGGAAGGCGATAGATGAAAGCCACACAGCCACCACATGATGCATTGCAAACCTTTTCGACAACTTTACTGGAGTGTGGACACATCTGAAGCCAAAAACATATACAAGCCAAAAATTGAAAAAATGATTAAGGAAAAATTGCTGCACACCAAACACATCGAATCAATCTAAGCCACATTCTACCAATGAAGTTTCTTAAGAGATCAAAGTGCAAAAGGGTAGCAAAGTTCGATGAGTGATTACTTGGAAACTATGGCACTTGGAAACATTTTTTCTAAGAGTACATGATCACATAGGGTCCTCTACAAAAAATATTTCAATTTTCGATAGCTCCAATTTGTTTTCTCATGGTGAAAAAATTTCAGTTAATGGAAAATAGGTTAGTTGCATTTGGTGTAAAGTTTGAAAGTGGTGTAACTTGTTTTTTGTTCATCATACAATCAAACCAATTGTTTCAACACATTTGTATGGGTTTTTTTATGCTAGGAAAGGTCCTTTTTCACACACAAACATGTTGAAACCATCTAAGCTACATTCTACCAATGAAGTATCTTAAGAGACCAATGTACAAAAGAAAATAAAACTTTTATGAGAGATTAGTCAAAAACCATGAAACTTTAAAACATTTTGTCTAAGGCTACAAGATTATTTTTATATAGCTCCAAGTCATTTTCTCGTACTAAACAAATTTCAATTGATGGAAAATAGTTCAGTTGCAAGGTAGGCTACTTTTTTTTTTCTTCTTCATGGGGTGAAACAATTAGTGCCAACATGTATATGAGCGCACGTCTACAATAGGAATTGTCAACATCGTTCATTATAAAAGGTTAGTAGTCTTTCCTATTTGAAGGGTCACAACTTTTCACCTTTGAAAAGTCACAACAATATTCATATCATCACTATTAATGAGTACCTAAATTGATTTATTTGAAACTTTTCAAATATACTTTGGGAAATTACAATTCTTGAACTTTTATTTTGTTCTATTTCTATCATGAACATCTCTTGAAGTTGTTTATTGACTATTGTAAGCATGCAATTTCAACTTTGAAAGTTGCATTCTTCTAATTATTAGGTTCAAATTCATGTTCAGAAATTGGATGAATATCTATGAAGTTTTTTGTTGGGAAGGTTGATTCATGGTCTCTTAATCTCCAATAATCCAATTCCCTTATGATCTTTAATAAGACTTGCATGCCTTGAGTTTTTGTTTGTGAGACTTAGTTGTTACTTTTTCTATTTTTACAATAGTTTTATGATGTTTTATTTATCTACATAATACATGAATCTTGAAGCATACACGTGGAATGGTAGATGTCTTCCTCAATGATATAAATCATTAAGCATGCACATGAAGCATCCAACATCAAGCATTAAACATACACATGA
>VDFB02352000.1:0-15929 GCA_007258455.2 Sequoia sempervirens | reverse complement strand
ATATCACTATAGGATATTCTCTTACTTGTCACACTTGTGGACCCAACACATCAACACTTGCAGCCACATCTTTTTACACAGAAAAATTTGCTCCAACCTTTTTCTAACCGTCTCTCTTTTTCTTTTTATTTATTGACTTGTAACTTATTTACTCGAGATATGCACCACCTTCCAAATCCTCTAGAATATTCTCTGCCTTCATTAACAAGCTATCTCAAACATACAAACCCTTGTCCAAGTTCAACACACATTCCATTCTTGATTAAAATGAACCTAGGGTTTTCATGTCATTTTATCATTTTTCTATTCAGTCAATCCATATTCAAAATATATATTTTTACTTTCCTTAGTACCACCATCTTCATCCAATAAACAATAATATCTTTTCTTGATAGTTACTTGGTTATCAATGCAAAAATATTGAATTGTTCATTCTTTGATTTGAATTGATTTCATTCTTTGTTTGTTGGCATATGAAAATATACCATTCACCTGTTCATTGACATAAGAAATCATGCCATAGAATTAAGTAATCACACCATCCTTCAAACCTATGTTTTAAAAATATTATTTGATTAGGGTTTTATCATCTTTTAAATCATTTTAAAATCATTGACCAAAAATTGTGTTTAATCACCTTTTAAATTGCTAACCAAAATCAACACTATCAAAAAAAATTCCCTTTCACAAAATCGAGACCAATTTGAATTTCTTGAACCCTTGCTCTTCTTTCTTCATCATTAATTTCACTCTTTCACAGATTCCAAGGCAGTCCAGATTTCTCAAAGCCAATATTCTCACAGATTCCTTGATCACACTGGTGTAGGAGCACCTACACATTATTGCTAAAAATGTGATCTCTTGAGAATTGATAGGAAGAGTCATAGGTGATTCTAAGGGTGTTTTTAGTTATTTTTTCTAAATAAGGTCAATCAAGACCATTTAACATGTATTTGGGTGGTTTAGTGTTTAAGGTGACAAGTTGTTAAAAGTTGCAAAACAAATGCAAATGTTGTTAAGCATAAAATGCAATTTTTTAGGGAATGGTGAGGGTTAAGAAATTCAAAATTCAGTTATGTACATTAGGAAGGTTGGTTATGATTTGGAAATGTATATATTTCCTCTTGAAGGGTTGAGCAAAGTTGTTGAACAATATACTGAAGATTTTCAATAAGAAGACAATGAGTTTCTCTATTATTTTCATTGTTTTCTAAACTTTATAAGCATTGTACAGACCGTACAGTTACTATTATGTTTTTAAATTATTTTTAATTTGTATAGGCATGTCTTAAATCTCCATTGAAGCAGGTTTGAGTGATTTACAATAAGATTTGAGGGAGTTCTTGTTAATTCCTAAAGATTGTCTATGTTAGGGAAGTGAGTACATAAATTGAAGTTTCAATAATGTATTAAGCCATTCCACTTACTATTGTCATCTGCTTCTCAATGGAATGGAAAAGTCACATGGTAGAATAGGTGCTTACAAAAAGGAAGTGAGTTGTGTGATCTGGATGAAGCCCTAGGGCTGGGAAGAGTAGTTTTTATGTGAAAATTGAATTGTAAGGTGATGGTTATGATGAAATGTTGAGATATTTGTCCAAATAAATGTTTATTGAGTGTGTTTAGGCTATATGTGGGGTTTTTGAAGCATTATTTTTGTTGGGGCATCCTTGTAGGTATGTTTTTCAATTAACCCTTGTGTTTTGGTGTGTGAATGAAGGGTTTCATGGTTCAGCATAATGGAAGCCTTGAATCTACAAAATAATTGTGAAATTTGATGTTTTGATACATAAATCAAGACTATTTGATATGTTTTTGTGAAGGAAAGATGTTTAAGAGGGACCTCCTTTGGAAAAGTGGGCTAATTGGGTAGCCTAAAATAGGGCAGGGGTATTGAAAGTATAATTTGGTCCAAAAGAATCTCTATTGGTTTTGAGATATGTTGTGTGAGCCCTTAAAGGGTATCTAAATCCATCATTTATTTGGAAATTTATTTGTAAAGTTTGGTTGAAAAAACCCTTAAACCGGGGTGCATTTGCTACAAGGGAAAGCATGGTTAAGAGTTGAATTTTGAGGAAATCATCTTATTTTTCTTTGAAGTCTAGTTGATATCAACTTGATTTACATATTGAATGGTTTTTCACCCCTATAATGCATCAAATTGGTATTAGAGCACAGTTGTTAGATCTTTTGTTGGTGTTTTGATTGATTTTTGCAGGTTGGCAAGTGAAGAGGCAAGATTGTGAAGATGCCTCCTAAGAGAAGTCTAGTTGCAAGAATAATGGATGAACAGGATAGAGAGATAGAAGCCTTGAGAAAAGAGATGGCTGCATGGAAAGCAAAGAATAGAGTGGAAATGGATGAAAGTGAAACTAAAGAAGAGATGGATCCAGATGACATGAGGATGATGAAGATTTTGAAGGCTGTGGAGAATGATGGACATGGAAAAATGGATGTGCCTATGTATGGAGGAAAACTTGATAGTGAAGAGCTCTTGGATTGGATTGGAGCCATGGAAAACTATTTTGATAGTGAAGATATTTATGAAGAACACAAGGTGAAGAAGGCCAAAACAAAAATGAAAGGACATGCTTTGTTGTGGTGGAATTTTGTGCAAGAGGAAAGGGAGAGACAAGGAAAGAGAAAGATCATTTCTTGGGAAGGATGAAGACCAAAATGAAAGGTAAATTCATTCCTTGTGATTATAATATTTAGTTGCTTAAGAGGTTACAAAATCTTAGACAAAGGATTTAGATGTGCAAGCATATACTGAAGAATTTTATAGGCTAAGTATAAGAATCAAGTATGAAGAAGATGAGGAAGAAATGGTAGCCAAATATTTGAATGGTCTAAGGTATAACATTCAGGATGAAATTAGTTTGTTGGCACCAAAATAATTTGAACAATTCTTTCAAATGGAAATGAGGGCAGAAGAAAAAATCAAGAGACAAGAGAAGGCAACAAGAGGAAGAGGCATCACTTCTAGGGGAAGAGGTACAAATTCAACACAAAGGTAGACCAAGGAAGACCTTGAAGATGCTGATAAGAATAAGGAGCACACACTTGAAGCAAGAGGAGGATGGAGAGGTGGAAGGAAAACCTTTAGGCAAACGAGAGATTTCAATGAATTTTCAGGTAGGTGTTATAGATGCAATGAATTTGGACACCTATTTTTCAGGTGTCCTCAAAACCAAGTTTCAACATCAAGCGGTGATAGGAAGAGTGAAATAAGAACACAACTGGTCCAAGAGGAAGAATGTGAAAGTTCAAGTACTCTTGCATACCCAGAGGTGGGAGAAGCACTTGCGATAAGAACTTTGTTGCAGGCACCTAAGGAGGAAGACATGAGTCAAAGGAGGATTCTATTTAGAACTTCATGCAAATGCAAAGGTAAAGTGTGTCAAGTTGTTATTGATTTAGGTTCTCAAGTTAACATGGTGTCTAGGGAGATGGTAGACAAGTTGAATTTAGAGAAGATACTTCATGTAGCACCATACAAAGTTTCTTGGGTGAATGATAGTCAAACTCTGGTGGTGAATGAACAAGCATATGTAGATTTCTAGATTGGGGAATACAAGGGCAAGGTCTTATGTGATGTGTTACCCATGGATTGTTGCCATTTTCTATTGGGAAGACCATGAAAATTTGACATAAGGTCTATGTATGATGGTAGAGAAAACACCAATACTATCAAGAAGGATGCCAAGAGATTTAAGCTAACTCCTTTGCAGGGAAGTGGAAGAGATAAGGGTAAGTCTAAGGTTGTCATTTTTGACAAAAGAGAGCCTTTAAGGCCTGGGGACAACAAGACTAGTGTATTTGCAGGTATGGAGCAGGATTATGGTGTTAGGGAAGTAAGGAGTTTAAAGGCAGAGGAAGAACTCATGCTGAAGTTTGAAATAGTCAAAGTGAATGATGGTAAGATAGTAAATAAGCATGAAAAACAAGGTGAAATGCTTGAGAGAAGGTTTGTGAAGTAGGATGAAATTATTGTTGGGACCATTGTGTGTCCTATAAGAATGAACAATGTTACAAAGAAAGCGAGAATGGTAGGCATATGGGTTGATAAGTTTTATAATGCATTGGTACATGGTAATGACAGTGTGCAAGGTCTGATAACAATGAGAAAAGGATAGTGTGAGAAAAGGGAGAAACGTTTGATGACAATGATGAGAGGGTAGGGTATACAAGTGAATGTGGATGGATGCAAGTGTGCAAATGAAGCCAAGAAGAAGGTAGAGCAAGGTATTTCTAACTCTTGTTTGTTTGCAGGTATAAGGACAAGGGTAGCATCAAGTCTTGACCCAGGTATGAGGATGGGGTAGAAATCAAGTCTGAGCATAAAGCTGCAAGCACATTTCAACATGAACACAGTCAAGAGGGTAGAGCAGGTCAAGAAAACTTCATTTTTGAACCAATTGAAGGAGGTTTCTGATCATGGGATGTATGGAGAAATGATAAGGCATGGAACACATTTCAACTCTTGTGAGAAGAGCCTTTTCCTGTGGGGGTGTATGATGTAGGAGCACCTACACGATATTGGTAAAATGTGATCTCTTGAGAATTGATAGGAAGACTCGGTGAGTCTAAGGGTGTTTTTAGTTATTTGTTCTAAATAAGGTCAATCAAGACCATTTAACATGTATTTGGGTGGTTTAGTGTTTAAGGTGACAAGTTGTTAAAAGTTGCAAAACAAATGCAAATGTTGTTAAGCATAAAATGCAATTTTTTAGGGAATGTTGAGGGTTAAGAAATTCAAAAGTTAGTTTTGTACATTGGGAAGGTTGGTTATGATTTTGAAATGTATATATTGCCTCTTGAAGGCTTGAGAAAAGTTGTTGAACAATATACTGAAGATTTTCAATAAGACGAGTTTCTCTGTTATTTTCATTGTTTTCTGAACTTTATAAGCACTATATGGCCCATATAGTTACTGTTATGTTTTTAAATCATTTTTAATTTGTATAGGAATGTCTTAAATCTCCATTGAAGCGGGTTTGAGTGATTTACAATAAGATTTGAGGAGGTTCTTGTTAATTTTTGAAGACTGTTTGTGTTAGGGTAGTGAGTGCATAAATTGAAGTTTCAATAATGTATTAAGCCATTCCACTTACTGTTGTGGCATGTTTCTTAGTGGAATGGAAAATTAACATGGTAGAATAGGTGCTTACATGTTTTAGAGGGAAAAGGAAGTGAGTTGTGTGATCTGGATGAAGCCCTAGGGCTGGGCAGAGTAGTTTTTATGTGAAAATTGAATTGTAAGGTGATGGATATGATGAAATGTTGAGATATTTGTCCAAGTAAACTTTTATTGAGTGTGTGTAGGCTATATATGGGGTGTTTGAAGTATTAATTTTGTTGGGGAATCCCTGTAGGTATGTTTTTCAATAAACCCTTATGTTTTGGTGTGTGAATGGAGGGTTTCACAGTTCAACATAGTGGAAGCCTTGAATCTGCAAACTAATTGTGAAATTTGATGTTTTGATACATAAATCAAGACTATTTGATATGTTTTTGTGAAGGAAAGATGTTTAAGAGGGACCTCCTTTGGAAAAGTGGGCTAATTGGGCAGCCTAGAGTAGGGCAGGGGTATTCAAAGTCCAATTTGGTCCAAAAGAGTCTCTATTGGTTTCAAGATATATTGTGTGAGCCCTTAAAGGGTATCTAAATCCATGATTTATTTGGAAGGTCATTTGTAAAGTTTGGTTGAAAAATCCCTTAAACCGGGTTGCATTTGCTACAAGGTAAAGCATGGTTAAGAGTTGAATTTTGAGGAAATCATCTTATTTTTCTTTGAAGTTTGGTTGAAATCAACTTGATTTACATATTGAATGGTTTGTCACCCCTATACTGCATCACACATGGATTACTCGAACTTCACCTTTTTCGCTAAATCCATGCACATGCGGATTACTTGAAATCACCATCATTTAACTTTTTGTGAAATCCTTTCTATGGATTAATTCCAAAACCTACCCACCTCTCACTTTTAGAAAATAATTGTTGAATGTAGCCCTAGATAACGGAGAGGGGGGTGAATCAATTATTATGTACAATTTATTGACCTGATTAATCCAAAGTAAAGCTTTATATCAACCAAATAATAATGGAAATAGGTATGAACTGAAACGCCATAACAAACAATTAAAAACAATACCAAAATTTGCAATGGAAAACCCTGAAAACCATGAGAATGCTTAATTCTAAATCATAAAAACACTGGAAGTTAAAGTAATTTTATTAAAGGATCACTAAATAAAATTCTCATCAAAAGGTGTCACCACTATGGCCCATTTCCAATTCATTTACAAAACAAAAATAGTCTCAATTCTAATATAAATGAATTCATGGAAGTCGTATCCACATATGCATGAATTTAGGCTCCATTGAGATAAATATCTTATTCCGCCAGCTTAGATCTAGCTAAGAACATTCTTTTGTGAAAATTTTCGGTGCACAAACTTCAATAAACATTTGAATTGGTCTAGCAATAAAAGTGAAATATTTTGCAAACAGGAATACCTCTGTAAATTCTAACAAGAAATGTATAGATATCCTACTTTCGGAGCTCACTTTGAATCTACTTGATCTCTTCTAAAAACCATGAAACTATGAATTGCCTTCTAAACTTCCTTTGCATGCTTCTCTAAAAATACATAAGCCTTTTGAATTATCTAAATTTATTCCTTTCATTTTGAATGATTTTGCAATAAATGCTTCAACTTGTAGGTAGATTACCTCGAGAATTATGTACGCCTAAGCCATTCTTTCAAATTTTGTAGACTTCATCCTTCACACATGCAACTGAGAAAATACCTTAATCTTGTTACCACATTAAATATACTTTTGTCATGATGTGACACAAGTATCGATGAGGGGTTTATTATATTTTCTAATAATTGCTCCCCCTTAGCCACTGCTTTACTTAGAAATTGACAGGAGTATCTACACTGGAGGTTGGCACAGATAAGACTGATGATTTTCATTCCTTTCTCCAAATCCTTTTCATTTTCTTTCTTTCTTTTTCTGAATCAAATATTTGATCATTCTTCTTCCTTTCCAAGTAGCTATTAATTAGGATGTTCCGATTGCCGTAACCTATAGAAAATAACATTCTTCTTTGTCTCTTTTATTCAACTTATCTTCAAATAATAAAAAATAACTTATGCATCTTTTTGCACTTTAAGATGATTTCTTTTCGTGAGAATGATATAAATCATTCATTCTAATTTTATATTCTCGCTCCTTGGCATTCCAAACTTGCTGTTGTGAATAAAACAATTCATTGAAAGATAAATACATTTTAACATCACGTCGTTTGATAGGAGTTCTTTCAAAATTGTTTATTCGATCCTTGATTTGTCCATATTTGCACTGATTATTCTTACCAATTAATTTCTTCACTTTAGAACTTTGACCTTCCTCAAACCATAAACCACTCTTATCCATTATCGATCTCTATGAAGTAATCAATTCATCAAGCATTGTCAAGCTTATTTTAAATTTTTCCTCAAAAATTATTTCCTTTTCTAGATCAGATCTCATTATTTTTGCTTCTTCCTCAAGCTTTATGCATTCATCCATCTTCCCTTTTGAATTTCAATTTCCGAATATTCTCTTCTGAGCTTCTCCTTTCATCCAATTTTGGCAAGTTGGAGATGTAATTTTATTCCGCCTTTAACCAATGGGGTCACATGCTTCCAACACTTTGGCCTTTGAAAATTTCACATACTCATTTTATTTCCTATCAACTTTGTTCCCTCTGATCTTCTATTTCCCTTCCGAATATCCCAATAGAGACCACTCTAAAGCGGGAAAGTTTTACCCCTTCGGCGCTCAAATTTTGAGATCTCCTCCTGGTTAGTTGATTCTTCAAAGTAAACTGTAAGCCCTAATACCCCATTGTTAAAACACTTGAATACCTATAAAGTGAAATGGGTATTCCATAAAACAAATCACAAACCATCTTAATCATTATCAAATTATGGAATGCAAACGTAACACAAGAGAATGATAGAAACAAATCAATTCAACCATACACATGAACACCAAGATTTTTACATGGAAAACCCAAAAAGGGAAAAACCACAGTGAGGGTTAACTCATAATATATTATATCTAGATTCAAAGTATTACAAGGCTCACTACGATGACTCATTGTCCTTAAAAGGATCACTTCCTAAATATAAAAGATAGCTAACTGCCAAGATACAAAGATAGTGGCTCACTACCAAGAGATTGAACTGATAGGATACACCTTCAATGTGCAGGGTTTAGTTCCAATGAAGCTTGAAATATGAAGTACTACCTCACATAGTAGTTGCTCAACAAATTTTTTTTGATCCACAACTAATAAAGCATTTAGGCTCAAACCTTTCTTCCACACACACTTACACTCCACACTTCGCACTTCACACTTCACACACCACACACTCTCTTTCTCTCTTCTCATTCCTCAAAGCATCTTATATATATACAAGTATATGTTATTCATTAATTAGGTCAGCCTAATTAGATAAAAACAAAATAATCAAAAATCTCTTTGTCAACACCATATTAAACATTTTATCAATGTAGTGCATTGTACCAAGTTGACTAACATCCATGAAACATAACTAGTCCATAATGTATTGCATACGCTAAGTCAACCAAGACTAGAACACAATTATCCAAAACAAAAAATAATCCTCAAAGAAACCACCTTCCAAATCTAAGAACACATTAAATTCCCATCATACCACCAACATAGAGACTACCAACAAAACTATAGCATAAGAATGCTCACCTTAATAAAATGCAGAGTCTCCCACATAGTATGTCGAGTAAGGAACAATAGTAGAATATAGAGTTAAACTCTGTCAGAGATAAATTTCTACTCACAACCAAAAACGTCTCAAGATCCAAGATATAGCTATTTGAATGAGTCATGATAACATGGTTAAGAGATTAGAGTCATATCAGATCTTGCAATGAATTCAAAACTCAAATACCAACACACTAATCCATCACAAAAGGGCATTATCAGCAGGGAACAACTTTTGGTAAACCAAGTAGACTTCTCATATGGTTATAATCATGTTGACATCAATGAAAACATAGGAAAAACCAACACAAACCATCCATACTTCATACTTATTTTGTAAGGCTCCATAATCCCAACATTCCATACCATAGTTCATATGGAGTCTTGCCACTATTTGTTCTTAGAAGGGCTCTATTTTGAATGTATAGTATAGTGTGAATTGGTTCCTTCCAAAAGGTGTCTATCAACTTGGCCTCACTCAACATTTCTCTTGCCATATCTTTAACTATTATGTTTCTTCTCTCTACAACTCCATTTTGTTGTGGAGTTCTTGGTGTATAGTATTGCCTCTTAATTCCATGGTCTTCACAATATCTATTGAATTCACTTGATGTGAATTCTCGTCCTCTATCTGACCTTAAGCACTTAATTATTCTACTGGTTTCCTTCTCAACAAGCTTCTTGAATATCTTAAACTTCTCAAATTCTTTATCCTTCTTCTTTAGAAAGGTTACCCATGCCATTCTAGTATAATCATCAATTAGCAGCATGAAATACCTTTCACCATGTAGTGTTCTTTTCCTTGTGGGACCACATAGATTAGTATGAACAATTTTCAAGGGTTTTATGGTTGAATAATCCTTTGTTGGAAACTTAATCCTTGCTTTCTTTCCTTGCTATCATCCTTTGCAGGTAATGTTTGCAGGCTTGATTATTTTTGGAAAGTTTTTTACTATCCCTTTTGAGCTTAGTTTGACTATATTGTCAAAATTGACATGCCCCAATCTTCTATGCCATAGCCAACCCTCATCTGCTTGACTTATCAGACAATTTTGTCCTTTTACTTGACAAAGGTTGTATAGATTAGTATTGGTCCTAACTCCTTGTGCAATTGTCTTACCATTATTTCTTATCTTGCAACCTTTAGAGTTAAATTTAACTTTGCAACCATTGTCACACATCTAGCTAACACTTAGAAGGTTATGTTTCAATCCTTCAACATAAAGGACATATTTTGTCTTATTATTTCCATCTAGGCTCTGTGTTCCTTTACCAAAAATCTTTGTAGTAGTATTGTCACCTAAGCTTACTGATCCTTCTTTACACTTCTTGAGTTCAATGAATTTTCTTTTATCTCTAGTCATATGCTTGGAGCAACCACTATCAATTACCCACAAAATTTGTTTCTTTGCATGCAATACAGTTTGGGAAATCATAGATTGAGTAGGACTCCACTCTTTTTCTTGCCACAATTTCTTAGGTTCTTTTCAATCTTCTCTCCCTCTTTGTTAGGAACCTTTGATTCCTTTTCCAATTTTGGGTTTGTAGTCTTCTTTTTCTTAGACTGAACATTTGGTCTTATAAACTTTGTTCTACAATTTCTAGCTATATAACCAAAATTTTACAATTGTAACAAATTACATTCATGTCAACTAAGGGATAAAATGGATTTTTGCTTAAATAATTTGTATTCCCCTTAGGAATGACTCTACATTCTCTATCCCTATGACCAAACTGATTACATGTATAATAATATCCATGAAAATATGAAGAGTACTTGGTCATAGCATTTTCTTGAGTTGGATGAGGTGGTCTTCTTTGTCTTGGCCTCCTTGAGTCACGTACTCTTGTAAAACCATCAACATCCATTCTTGTCATGTTCTCCTTTTTCCTTTGTTGATCTTGGATTGATTGGTTATTTTTCTTTTCTATCCTTTTCTTATTTACTTCATTTGATTTCTTCAACTCAACAAATTTCTTCTTTTCTCCATCAACATCTTCCTTACATGATTTCTCTCCATTTGAGCCCGAATTTTCTTTTGCCTTAAATATTTCTTAATTTTTTTGCAAACTCATTGACAAAGGAACTCTTTCCTTTTTCCAACCCTAAACTAGATTTCTCTTTGTGAGAGGATTTCTGAGTGCTCAATAGCTCATCCAAAAATTTTGATCCACCTTTTATTTTTAGTCCTTTTTCAATTTTCTCTTTAGCTTTCTCCAAATCCTTTATTAAGGAAACTACTTATGCCTCAAGCTTCATGCATTTGTGTATTTCAGATCCTACTTTGGTATTTATCACTTCTTCCATTCGTTTGGCTTCCTCCACTTGAAGTTTTAAACTTACTACCATCTAATTAGATTCCTCAAGCTCTCTAGATAGCTTCTTATTCTCCTTTTTTAGTTCTTCAGCTTCATCTCTCAAAATGTCTAGATCTTCTAACGAAGAAATAAGTTCACCTTCAAGACCAATTTCAGCTTCTTCTTCACCAATATGTTTTCCCATTCCATGCTTCTATTTCACTGAGTCCAAGGCCATTAAGATAAATTCTTCCTTCTCTTCTTCCATTACAATGGCACAATCAAATTCATAATCTTAACTATCATTAGCATCAGATGAATCACTTTCTTCTTGAATATATAGGCTCTTATTTTTCTCTCCAAAATTCTTCTTTTTAGGATAGTAGGTTTTCTTCATCTTATGGTCTTCTTGTTCAGGGTTATCCTTCTTGTAGGGGAATTTCGAAGTGAAATGTCCTATTTTTCCATAGTCAAAACATTTGAAAGGTAACCTATCTTTGTACTTTCCAGATCCTCTCCTTAATCTCTTGATGAAGTTTACTTCTTCCTAATCAATCTCTCCTTGTTTAGATGTGGTGGTTTCAACTTTATCTTTCTTAGGTGCTTCATCCTTTTCTTTGTTAACAACCTTGAAGGTAGCTTCTTTTATGGATTTTTCTACATCTCGCATCCTAATTTCATATGTGGTGAATATAGCATGCAACTCATTAAGTATAAGTTTTTCTATTTCTCTTCCTTCCTCTATAACTAAGATCTTAGAGTCATACTTATATGTCATTGAACTAAGAACTTTTAGTACAATGACCTCTTCTTTTACTTCTCCATATCCTCTAATGGAGTTTACTATATCATTAACTCTATAAAGATAGTCTACTATCTTCTCTTCTTCTATCATCTTTAGGCCTTCAAATCTAGCCCTCAATACATGAATATTAGCCAATTTTACCTTGTCCTATCCTTCATAGATCTTCTTCAATGTATCCTAGAAATCTTTTTCATTATTGCAATACATAACTTTTCTATGCATAGATCTAGACAATGAATTTTGTAATAGAAAAATAGGCTTTTTCATTGTTCTCATAGTCTCTTTTTCTTGCAACATTAGTAGGAGGTGTGGTCGGTGGGATAAACTATTCACAACAGAAATCCATGCATCAAACCCTAAAGATCCTAAGTATCTCTTCATCAATAAAATTCAAAAAATATAATTTCTTCTATAAAACCAGGGAGGCTTGTTTGTGGAAGAGCTTTCTTGACTTTCCATTGTGTTGAAAAACCCAAGAATCTAACTGACCTAGTTAAGCTTCTCCTAGGGAACCTAGGGCTCTAATACCAATTATTAGAACACAATAATTTATTGAGAGGGGAGTTGAATCAATATAACCTAAAAATTTAACCCTTTAATTATTTTGAGTAGAATGACTTTTAAGACACTTAGTGTGTAAATTGAAATATGAATTGAAAAAGATAAAAAAGCACACAATCAAGCATCACATAACACAATATATGTGGAAAAACTAAGATGGGAAAAACCATGGAGAGAAAATGTTGCTAGGAGCTACTGTCCTAATCTAGCCTCACAAAGAAACCTTTTGTTACAACTTTTAAGGGAACCAACCCTAAGTAGTCTCCAATCACATAAGTTGAGCACCAACTCAATTAGCTGATGGTACCAACCTATCATATTTACAACATAAATGATTATTACAATTTTTGCATTAAGAACACAAATCATTGTGATAGCTTACCCTATAACTGCTCAAATTTTTGTTGCTCTCTCAACAAATTACTTCTCTGCTCTGCACCCTATTGGTTCAACTTTGTTCTTCACTTCCTTCTTTAGTGCATTCTCGGTCTACCTTAATGCACCCTCACACTCCTTTTGTAGCTCACTCCTTTTCCTATTAGTGTATTCTCTGTGCACCTCTAGAGCCTCGAAATCTCTTCTACACTGTGCACTCTCTACACTCCTCTCTTCTCACACAGTTGCACAACTTACAATATTATCATCATCTATTTTGTGTAGGTTCTAACCAATGATGATTTCCTTGGGATTCTACACCATAATTAGGTCTTCTATTAGGGTTCAAGGATATCTTGTTCACTATCATGCTCTTGCATTGAGTCACACAACATTAATTTTTGGTGCAAAGAATTTCCTTGTTTCACTCTATCTAACCCTAGGATCGGATATGAATTTAATCCATCCTTCTGATCATTCAATTTTATTTCAATCCCAAACTTTGTAGCCATCTATGCCACCGCTCTATACATCAAATCTCATTACATCTATCGTAGATATAGGTAGATCATTTAATTCTTACCTCTATGTCGATTCACTACAAAAACCCTATTCACACAGACTTAGCCATTTGTGATCTTCACTTTCAAATCTGATCCTTCGATCAATTGTCTTCATGCCATGATCTTGCATCCTTCATTCATCATCATACCTTTAAACCATGACTATAATATAAATGGTCTTTAAACCTCCACAGTCGATCAAACATTCATGTATTATTGTTATACATATGCCTTTATCTCTCCATCAGTGATCACCATTGGATCAACAATCATTCAATCTATACTATCCTCCGCTATCTCATTAGTTCTAAGAATAGGCTCACAAAATCTCCACGGTTGATCAAACATTCATGTATTATTGTTATACATATGCCTTTATCTCTCCATCAGTGATCACCATTGGATCAACAATCATTCAATCTATACTACCCCCTACTATCTCATTAGTTCTAAGAATAGGCTCACAAAATCTCCATGGGCTGGTAGGCTTATGCCATGATTTTTCCATTGACATCATTCTTCACTATTGTTCAACACTCATCACTCATCATTGAAAACTTCAACTCTTAATGGTGTATTAGCATGATGCACTAATGCCCAACAATGCAACAGTATTTTGACACCTATACATGTTGATGTCACATTCCATTGACATCACTCATCACTCAAATCTCTAAACACTTTGCTTCACAAAAGTGATGTGAAGTGATTGGGTGATATGTTTCCATGTGTCATTGGACTCACCAAAGCTCTATCCTCCATTATCATGTATCATCCAATCAAACCTGTTTGATTATGACTATTCCCTGCTTCCCCGTGAGGCTTAATAAAGACCCACCATAATCACAATTAGCTAGCAAGCACTGTTGGATCAACTTGATCATAGTTGTTGATTACCCTCTATTTCTCATTGTCAAACAAGAAACCAACTACAAATATCTTTCTATGATGTATTGAGCTTCAACAATAGCCATTAGATATGGAAAAACTTAGCGTGCACTATCTGATCTATTGAATGAATATAATGTGATGTCAACTAGAGAACTAGGTAATGAGGGTCAATCACTGAATGAGTTTAGTGACATGAGTTATAACTTATGCGACCAGTTACCACCTATATACAATCAATGTGAAAACATAAGATCTATTGGTTATCATGACTGTAAACACTTAGGGGTTAATCAACAAACCCTAACCTTGTACAAGAGCACAAACATTTTAATTATGAGCACAACCTTTAAATTTTGGACTTGCAACTTATGTTTATGAGAAGCTATTAAAAAACCCATGTCAAATCTGGCTTTGATTTAGCTTTTGAACACCAAAATAATTTACTGCAACATGATGACAAAGTTGCATGACAATAATACAACATATAAGAAACTTTTACAACCTACACTCCATGTTCTAGAACCATATCCTCAACTTACCATCTTTCCTTAGACATCAATGACAACAAATTGACATCAATACCAAGACACCCTTCATACATGATTGGTTCCATTTCACACCTAATCCCCTTTTGACATCAGTGAAAATAATTATGCTAACACAAATACAGTTTATCTTAAATTTGCAAGGTAAAATCCAAACTAATCTTGAGATGATGAGATTCCCTTCCTTCACACAGTTGTGTAAAACCCTTCATGATTACCAAAATTTTATTAGTATTCGAGACATGAAAAATCCCTCTAATCATCTTGAAAAGTATGAATCCACAACTCAAACAAACTACTAACCTTTCAAGAAACAAAATAAAGGTTTTCTAAAACTTAATCCCACTCAATCCAATCAAAATGCTAACACCCAAGTAGCCGCTATAAAGATAATAAAACCATATGCCTTTACAGATAGAAACATATAGTTTACACATCTACCTGATAACCTTCATAATACCATGTTGCAAATCATAGAGAAGAATTTGATTTCCCTACCTCCTATTAGAGGTCCTCATCCTACTAATCCTATGCCTCCCAACTATATACCAAATGCCTATTTCCATTTCCATTGACAAAATGGACATTATACGAAACATTGTAAGCGTCATAAAGATCTTGCACGAGACCTCATTGATTCTAATCATATCTTGATTAGAGATGTTAATGATCAAGGGAATAAATTTGTAGCTCCTCCTAATCAAAATTTGAAGATATTTACCAATCCCATGGCTAATCATAATATCTCCTTTATTAAAGCTAGTGAAACAAAGAATGATGTGATAAATGTTGACATGGATGATGAAAAAATGAAAGAAAACAAGAACAACCTTATGGATGATTTGATTACATTTATTGAAACTAAATCTCATAAGGGCCTAACTAAGATTTCACTTGACATTTGTTTATCACAAGACATACTTAAACATGCACCTGATGGTCTTGTTTACATAGCTAGAAGAATCAATGACAAGCCTACTAATGAGATATTAATTGATCCCATCTATGTAGAGAATGTGATCATTGAAGAATTTCTCTTTGTGCATGAGCTTTATCAAGATACATATGAAAAACTAAAAGCATGGATC
>VDFB02351999.1:0-40694 GCA_007258455.2 Sequoia sempervirens | reverse complement strand
ATTGTCTGACTAAAGAACCTTTATCTTTTTTCCTGTCGAATTCTCCACAAGAGCTTTGAACTCTTGGAAGCGACTGAAAACCTCATCCTTGGTCTTCAAGAAGTATATCTAGGTCTTCCTAGAGAAATCATCAATAAAAGTAACAAAGTATTTGTATCCTCTGAGAGACTTCGTTGACATTGGTCCACATATATCTGAATGTACTAGATCAAGAACACCCTTGGATCTAGTGTCACTCCTTGGAAAAGCTTCTTCCGCAAACCTCCCCAATACACATCCCTTACATACATCATCATGCTCTGTGCTCACCTCTAGAACACTTGTCACTATCTCACGAAGCATTTTAAGTGCTCCATGATGTATATGGCCCATCCTCCTATGCCATAGCTCTCCTTGATCTCTAGAATTATTGCTGCTCATCAGTGCTTTATGAGTATCAAATTGCAACTTGTAAAGTCAGTCGCTCCTAACTCCAATAGCTGTGGGTGATTTCCAATCATTGTGCTTGATTAACACATTCACCCCTCTAAAGAGTACATTGTAACCTTTATCCTAAAGGACAGAAACATAAATCAAATTCATACCTAAGCCTTGCACATGCAACACATCATGAATGGGAATTTTCTTGCCATTCTCCCTTTGAAATAGAACAGTCCCTTTCCCAACTAGATTGAGTTTGGACATGTTCCCCATAGAAATTTGTATTCTAATTTCCTCCTCCTTATAGCTAGAGAAGTACTCTCTAACTCCTGTCATATGAAATGATGCCCCACTTTCTATATACCAAACACCCTGTGAGGTTGAGCTAGCCATACAAGCTATGAGAGCGAACTCATCCTCCATTCTACTAGAAAACTCATCTGCACTTGCTAAAGCTACCGTCTGCTTCTTGCCTTTCTTCCTTTGCGGGCAATTGCTGACATAGTGGCCAAACTCATGACAGCCATAACACTTGACTTTAGATAAGTCCTTCTTCTTCTCACCTTATGAATTTGATCCTTTGCTAGACCCCTTCTTTGCTTTCCCTTTTCCTATAAGGGAAAAGTTTTCCTGTTCCGCCTCACTTTTCTAACTCTTGCTGCTGGTTCCATTGACAAGACTAAGTCTAAACTCCTCCTGAGTGAAGTCACTCCAGAGTCGATCCCAACTCGGTAAGGTGTCTTGTCCATTAATAACTCGAACAAAAACATCCCACTGCTTAGTAAACCCATTTAGGGCTACTCGTACTAGCTCGTCCTCATCTAGTTTATCTCCAATAGTTGCCAACTCATCCTTGACAAGCTTGAGTCTGGTGAGGTAACTTGTCACGTCTTCTCCCTTATTCATCCGAGTATTCCTCAACTTTTCTCTGAGAATCAGCTTCCAATTAGTGGTAGCATTCTGGTATAGATTCAGAATGGCGTCCCACATCTTCTTCGTTGTATCTAACTCTACGACATGTGGAACAATATGGTCCTTGACACCATCAAGAATCAACCTCCTCACCTTTGCATCTTCCTTCTTATGTGCTAAGAGTTGTGCTGGATCTATAGGTACAAGTACAACACTGGTCACATATTCCTTGATCCCATTCTCTTCCAGCAAGAAAGAAATTTTGGCTTTCTAAACACCAAAATTTGAGGCTCCATCCAATCTGTCCTAATCTCTTAAGCCTGCTGAGGCCATCTCAAAAGATAAAAGAAATAACAATAAAAATAATTCTGAAGAGGTAGAACTGGGTTTTTTATAAACCCTCTTTCCTGCGCTGAGCTTTTTCTGCCCTTAGATCAGCTCTGATAACATGTGAAAATTATATTGGAGTTACTGATTATTAATCTTCTATCTAAATAGATGATTTGACTCTGGAAAATTAATTCACAACAAATATCAAAAAATAACACAACTACAACTTCACCAATAAACTCACAGGAATAGAGAAGAAAACATACAAAATAATGAACACAATATTTTTGGACAAATAGTCCGTGGAAAAATCTCGAAGGGAAAACCACTACTACAGATGAGGAATTTTATTAAACTTCAGCAAATTAAGGAATACATAAACTGCTTGCCTCTTACTGGCAGAGCTCCGGCAATATTCTTCTCCGAAAATTCTTCCCTCAATTTCTCCTGCTGAAATTCCATAGCTGCTATCACTGCACCTTTGCTAACACTGCAAGACTATTTGCTCTCACTGCAAATCTACTTTCTATCATTGCAAGTCTTTCTCAAGTGTATCTACTTGTGTGTCCTCCAAATGCCCATTGATCCCCTTTTATACTTTTCTCATTGGAAAACCAATGACCATGATTTAATCTCAATCAATGGCTAAGATTAAATAGACTCTAACAACCCTAACTAATTGGATTCTAGAAGTCTCCAGAGGAATCAATTATTTAATTACATAATTATCTAGACAACTCAGCCCTTTTTAGAAGTCTCTAGAAAATAATTAAATAATTAAATAAACATTTCTTGGGAATGGAGACACCTGTCCAAGCTACATAAATTAACAAATTTTCTCGTATTTGTCTTTGATTTGACCATCCATTTTCTTAATCTTTGCGACCATGGAATTAATGTCTATTTTTCTGGGAAGGTGCTTAATCATTCTCTTAGCATCCCACAGCTTGTGGTTGTCCATGGCATAGAGATCTGTGGTGCGATGGTAACAGGGCCCGATGGAGATCACCTGTGGGAGATGAGCATCGCGCTTTAGGTCGATGAGGATTTTGGGGACGGTGAAGATACAGATAGTTGAGGGGCGGGCAATGGATTGTTGGGCTTGAAGGCCCTGTTTTATGTGGGTGGGCTTAAACATCACACACTAAGTGCTGACTGTTTAGGTGGATGTTTCCTTTTAACTCAACCCTTTACCCAATTGAGTTATGTTTCCGGTTGTTTAAATGTTCTAATTTAGCTGTTGTACGACAATTTGGGAGAGTGGGTTGTTTTTCATCTCGTGGGCGCTACATTTACTGACTGCATGCCAAAAACTACGCAATAAGTGAATGTGCGAAGAGTAGTTTTAAAATTTTGAAATATATATTATTATTTTATTTAATATGTATTATTTTTTATTTTTTTTAATATTTAGAATATTATTAGAATCTAATATAAATAAAGTATTTTATTTTAATGTAAAAAAGAAAATTTAATATAAAAATATTTATTTTTTTAACACTTTGTTTATATTAAATTAATTTAAATATTAAAATTTTAATATTTTTAATATAAATTAATATTTTAAATTTTCATAAAATAATTTTTTATTTATAATTTTATAATTTGATTATTGATAAATATATAATTTTTAAATTTTTAAAATTAAATTTTAAATCTTATGTATAAGATTTCATATAATCTTTTAAATTAAATAAAATTAATAGAAAAAAACATAATAGAATAAAATGTAAGTTTATTTTTTATAAAATTTCATATTTTAAAAATTGAATGTATTTAATTTTTTATGAAGATTCATATTTTTCATAATTGAATACATTCAAAATATTTTATATATTTTAAAAAAAAATCTTTTAAATATGTTATGATAACAAATTATTATATATAAAATTATGTGTTACACATAATTCATGTTTTTCAAATTGTATTCATAATTATTTGAATATTTTTTATAGTGAATATATTAATAATGTTAAAAACTAATATTTAGTTTTAATAAAAAAAATACCTTTTAATCATGTTAGTCATATACTAAAGACTTTTCTTTATGTTATTTCTAAGGTTACTTGGAAATTTTATTTTAATACTAAATATTTTATAAATTGAGATGATGATAGTTGGGTATGATAAGATTTGATGTAACGATGATTCCACTTAGTAATTTGGATATATTCATTGTCTAGAATTTTGTGTTGAATTATAATTACCCTACTAATGATTCCAAAATTATGGATCAATTATATGCTATGATGATCTTACCCTAATGTGTAGTCTAATCTCACAAATTGTGCACTTTTGCTATTTGATTCACTAAATTCTCTTCTCCTTATTGATTATTAAGGATTGGTAATATTTAAAAACAACTTCAGAGAGAACACTTAATTAGGAGGTTCAAGTTCTCCTAAGTCAACCCTTTTAATTAAATTGATATTATAATCATAACAAACATTGATAGATAATAGGAAAGTTATTAGATGTTGATTATGATGCAATGTATTGGTCTTTTAAATCTTCAATTCCAAGTATTCCTAAAACAACTTCTTCTTAATGTGAATGATTGATTAAAAAATGATTATTTTTAGATGACATTTTAATGCTCAAATGAATGTATTTAAATACCAAGGCATGTAATAACTCATTTTCACAAGTGTGTATCATGTAAGTTCCCAACAACATTGAAACATGTATCAATCATTTGATTTTTTTATTTTTATTTTTTGGCTAAGATCTATGTCATGCAAGATAGATCTTGTGTGCCACATAAATGACTATCTTGAAATAGAGGATGAATGTTGAAAATA
The DNA here is from genome assembly GCA_007258455.2 of Sequoia sempervirens. Lineage (NCBI taxonomy): Eukaryota > Viridiplantae > Streptophyta > Pinopsida > Cupressales > Cupressaceae > Sequoia > Sequoia sempervirens. Next base: position 36,231 of record VDFB02351999.1, on the reverse strand, counting down.
TAAGCTATTAATAAGGTATGTATGTGAATAAGTGTAAATATGGAAATGATATGATCAAATGTGTGCAAGAAGGAGTGAATGAAGATGGATCATAGCAATCATGGAAGTAGATAAAATTGGAATGTAAGTGTGTCACATGTCACTATATAATTATACAAATGTGATTTTTCAAAATGAACCTACAACTAAAAGGAATATTGTATAGGTTAGCTAATTTCACTAATATATTTTGCCTCCATTTTAAGTTACATCAAAACCCTCATGATTGTGTATCTAAAGAGAATGCATAAACATGAATTAAGTTGTAAATGTACTTAGTAATAAAAAATATACTATGGTCCATATAAAGAAATTGACCCAACTATATATCTTCATGAGTGTTCATATTTGGCATGCTTACTCCTTAGAATCCTACAAAAGAAAGAAAAAATATGCAATGAGTTTTGTGTTTCTCACAAGTAGAATACAAGGGTCATAAAATTTCTTGAATGTGTTAGAAAATTAGAAAAAGTAGGAATAAGGTTAGGAAAATTTTATTGTATAAAGAGTAGTGTGACATATTAGGTGCTACCACATTTTGCGATCAAAATATAGCATATTAGGCATTGTCATGCCATGTTCTAAAGCTCTCTTTAGAGATAGTAATGAATCTTTGTATTCTTGTAACTATATCTATTTGCAAGCTTGATAAGGAGAGTTAAAGATAATATGTACCCCCTTAAATTGTTCACATTTGTTGAATGCAAGGAATTAAAGAAGAGAGGAAAATAACATGTAAAATTTAAATGTATGCTAATCATATAGAGCATGTAAAGTAAATCACTATCATAGATACATCATGTAACAAGTCAATAAGACATATATAAAGATAGGTGTTGAAGCACATAGACTATAGATAAAAATCTAGGCATATAAGATTAACCCTAGTATGAAATTTAATGGTAAGGTGAAAATGGCCCTAGAGGTGTAATATAAGTGGTATGAGGAGGCATGGTTTCCCCAATGTGGCTCTTACAACATGGTAGTCATGTGATAACATATGATAGGATAAGAAATGTATGATTCCCCCAATGTGGTAAAGGTAGCTCTTGCAACATAATCAAGCATGTAAGCATAAGATGATATGGAGAAACTCAAATTGCATTCAATGTAATATTATCGATAGTGTGTTATAAGAAAAGGTCAACACGATGGATAAAATAAGATGGCCCCAATCTAAGAGGGTGTCTCTAGAAGTGTGATAGAATAATATGAGTGAATATGGAGGAAGAATGATGCCTCATAAAATAATAGGATAATATGGCACTAGAGACACAATATGGCTACATAAGTTATAAAAGTAGGCATGAGTACATAAGTAATCTAGGAATGAGGTAAATTGATAAGGCACATAATAAAATACAATGATATGACATGGACATGTGATCTAAGCAAGGTAAAAGGTCATAAACTTATAAGCATCAAGTAATCATTTATTAGAATATAGGTATTACAAGGGATGAGATCATGGGTATATAGGCATAAAAGAATAAGAAAACTATCATGATAAAATCAAGCATAGATGAAAAACAATTAGAAAAGTAAGGAATAAGGAAAAAATAGAAAAAAATGTGGCAAAGATGAAAAAATATGGATAAGGTGTGCAAAGGTAATAAAAAACAACATAAAGACTTTGAAAAAAATCAAGTAAAAAAAAAAGTGTTATGTGTACATTTGATTTAATCACCCTAAATAACACAAAGAAAAGTCTTTAGCATATGACTAATATCATAAAAGGTAAGTTTTTATCAAAATTAATATCAATTTCTTAAGAATATTAACATAAATAATATATTAAGAAGAAAAAAATTTCAAAATATAATGAATACAATTTGAAAAAAATGAATTATTTGTTATATAATTTTTTATATATAATAGATTTAAAAGAAATATTTTAAAATATTTCAAATGTAAAAAATTAAATAAATTCAATTGTTAAATATGAAATGTAAAAAAAAAAAAAACTTAAATACATTCAATTGTTAAAATGTAAGTTTAATTTTTAGAAAATTTCATATTTAACAATTAAATGTATTTAATTTTTTACATTCAAAATATTTTAAAATGATTTATATATTATATATAAAAAATTACATAACAAATAATTCATTTTTTCAAATTGTATTCATTATATTTTGAATAACTTTTCTTCTTAATTAAAAAAAATATATTCTTTCTTATTAAAAAATTTAATAATTAAAAAATATATTTAAAAATCTTATTCATAATATTTAAAATTTTATTCCAATTTTTTTAACATTATTTGTTTATCAATAATCAAATTAAAAATTTATAAATAATTTTTTTTTTCTATCAAAATTTAAACATTAGTTTATATTAAATATATGAAAATTTTAATGTTTAAACTAATTTAATATAAATAAGATTTTAAAAGATTTCAATATTTTTTCATACTACATATTCATTAAATTTTAATAATATTTTAAATGCTTTCACAAAGATTATAATTAAATATTTAAATTTAATATGAAAAAATAAAATAAAAAACAATATATATAAAATAAAATAATAAAATAATAATAATAATAATATATTTAAAATGTTTTTAAAGCACCACTCACATGCTCAAGTGTTAAGTATATTTGGTGTAAAGACCACTCTTCCCTGCATAAATTGCAACCAATAAATGCAGCGTCCATTGAGGATAAAAAAACATTGTACAACACAAAATCAACTAAGAATAATAATAATTCTAATTTCTTAAAATTAATTAGTCTTTTATTTATTTAGATTGGACTCTTACACATAATAAACCACTTTTCTCACACAAATGAAAATTATTTTTAATTAGGATTTTCTATAATACTATGATTTCTATAAGATCATGATAGGAATTTTAGGATTCTTATTTATGATATATAATCAATTCATCTATATTTAAATTGTTATATAACTAGCAATCGCTCCTTGTTGTGCAATGAGTACACCAAAAAGGTGTGGAAGGTCAATTAAGGGAAATTTTGGCCTATTTATTACATACATTTGTGTGGTACATGAGTTGAATTGGCAGGAAATTCAGAAAATGATATTGTTTGTGCAACAAAGGTCTCAATGGAGAAGTGATAGCTTCAAATCATAAGTAGGAGGTATTTTACACAATGTGTCAAATTATGATATTGCTATCAGGATTCATCCGTGTAGTTTTACGAGTCAAACTCATTGACCCATGTTTCATGAGTCAATGAGTTTGTCTCGTAAAACTACATGGTTGAATCTTGATAGCAATATCATAGCTTCAAATCAATTATGCCTCCACTTACAAGGATCCAAACACAATTGAAAAAACCTTTGAATCATTAAGATAATCAAAATCCATTACCAATAGGCTCATGTTATGTTTGCAATAGGGAGAGAGGAAGAGAGAGGGATAGAAAGAGGGAGAGAGAGGGGGAAGAGTGAGAGAGAGATGGGCAAGGAGATAGAGATAAAGAGGAAGATAGAGATATAAATAGAGATGGAGATGGAGAAGGAGAGGGAGAGGGATATGAAGTAGAGGTCCAGATAGAGATAAAGACGAAAATGGAGATGGAGGAAAGGGATGTGGAGGAGAGAGAGAGAGAGAGAGAGAGAGAGAGAGAGAGAGAGAGAGATGGAAGAGATAAATATATACAGAGGGAGAGAATGAGAGACAAAGAGATATAAAGATAAAGATATATATAGAAAGTGATATATAGAGAGAGGGGGAGAGAGGGGGAAGAGCGAGAGAGAGATGGGCAAGGAGATAGAGATACAAAGGAATATAGAGATAGAAACAGAGATAGAGATGGAGAAGGAGAGGGAGAGGGAGAGGGATATGAAGTAGAGGTCTAGATAGAGATAAAGACGAAAATGGAGATAGAGGAAAGGGAAATGAGAGAGAGAGAGATGGAAAAGATATATATATATAGAGAGGGAGATAATGAGAGACAAAGAGATATAAAGATAAAGATATATATAGAAAGTGATATATAGAGAGAGGGAGAGCTATAGGGGTAGAGAGATGGAGAAATAACAAGATAGAGACATAGTGAGATGGAAGAAGAAATATGGAGAGATAGAGATAGAGATGCAAAGAGATATAGATATAGAGGTCTAGGTAGAGGGAGAGGGAGAGAGATGGATGGATAGAGAGAGGGAGAGAGGAAGATAAAGGTAAAGATGGAGATAGATCAAGAGAGGAAGAGGGAGACAAGTAGATAGGGAGATAGAGATAGACCTAGAGGGAGAGATAAATACAGAGATAGGGAGATATTGATGAACATATATAAATATATAAAGGAAGAAGAAGAGGGAGATAACAATGAGGAGATAGAGATATATAAAGGAAGAGGGAGAGGGAGATAGAGATTTAGAGAAAGGGGGAGAGGGAGAGAGGGAGATATATATATATAAAAGAATATATAGAGATATGGGGAGAGAGACAAAGATTGAGAGATAGAAAAACAAAGAAAAGTAGCTATAAAAAATAGAGATGGATAGGGGGAGAGAGAAATAGGGGTGATAGAGGGAGAGAGAAAGAGGAAGATATCAATATATGGGAAGATAGAGAGAGATGTGAAGAGAAAGGGAGAGAGGTAGAGATAGAGAGATAAAGACAAGTAATAGAGAGAGGGAGAGAGAGAGAGAGATAGAGAAAGGGAGGAGAGAATAGACAAACAAATCTATAGAGATAAGGAGGGAGAAACAAGGATTGTGTGTGTGTGAGAGAGACAGAGATACAGAGATAGAGATCGAGATGGAGAAATATGGAGTGTGTGTGTGTGTGTGTGTGTGTGATGAGAGAGAGATAGAGAGAGAGAGATAGGGATGGAAAGAGGGAGAGATAAAGAGATAGATATAGTGGGAAAGGCAGAGGGGGAAGAGATAGAGATGCAAGGAGAGGTAAGGAGTTAGAGATGGGGGAGATACATAGAGAGGAAGATAGAGATAGAGATGGATATGAATATGGAGATGGATCAAATCTTTCACATATTTTGTATACACATTTCCTAGTGAAGTGGCTTCTAGGGGGCATTGCAATATGTTCTAATAAAGGTGTAAATAGAGAAGTGATAGCTTCAAATAAACTATGCATCCACTTACATGGATCCAAACATGAACAAAATAAATATTTGAATCAAGAAGATAAATAGGCTCCATTATAAATAGGCTCATGTTATGTTTGTAATAGGGAGAGAGGGAGAAAGAGGGAGAGGTAGGGATAGAAAGAGGGAGATATAGAGGGAAGATAGAGAGAAAGAGAGAGAGAGGAAGGTAGAGATGAAGATGGAGAGGGACATTTATTTTTAAAGAAAAATTATCCTCAGAGTCCATTGTGCATTAATTAACGAAAAATAGATTATTGAGCATAGGGATAAATATTGCATTAGGAAGTGACACTCAATGATCTTTGAAAGGCCAATAAACCCCATTTGTATGTAATCATATTTTTCTATCTTTTGTCATAAAGAGACCTTTTGAAAAATTATCTTGACTCCACTTTTATATGTAGGGAGTTGGAGTTATCTTTTCAAGTGGGACCAGTCTATCTTTTAGACCCATGAATAATTTATGTCTATCTTTTAGAAAATTTGTTGTATTTAAATAGTGAGAATGATGATTTGTTTTGTATTATATCATTTATCAAAGTTTGATTTTTTGGTATGATTGATCTTTATTCTATCCTTGAATATTTTTTATGTTTTGGATCATTTACTTGTGATAGTTTAACCAAATGATAACTTCTAATTTAGATATAGGGTGCTTGCAACCACCTTTGCAAAACCTTAAGCAAGTTTTGTGCCTTATGAGCCATTCATTATAGAGCTTGTGAAAAATATGTTTTCTTGTTTCTAGCCTTTGATTTCTTTGCAAATTTTCACCATTGGACTCCATTAGGTTATCATTTTGGGTTTTCAGCCTAATGGAAGTTATCTAGCTCTAGCATAGCAACAATCACTTTCTCTCAAATATACTTTTTAGAAATGCTTTTTTTTAAATGGACATTTGTTATAAATTATATCTATTACAAAAGAAATATCCATTTATGATGGATATCTATTTAGGATTAGGGATATATGTTTCCTTGAACATGGGTATCATTTTTTATGAAGAATTTTTCAGCCTACATTTTCCCCCTTTTTTGAACCCCAACTTCTTTCTTTCACCCATTGATTCAAACTTAAAATATATTTTTTATCTCAATGATTGATTCCAACAAATTATTTGTATTTAAGCTTCTTAAGTCTCTTGCGAGATCAAACCTTAGTATGTTCCTCACCTTCTTCAAAATATACATTTAGAATCATTTTTTTTATTTATAACATATATCTATTTAGGTTTGGAGATATTTTTTTTTTATGATGCTTTTTTTGGTGCACATTCTCCTTTCTTAAACCTAACTTCTTACTTTCACCCATGGATTCAAACTCAAAATAATTTCTATCCTAGTGATTGACTCCAAAATTCAAGATTCCTAAGTTTTTTTTCTTTTTTAGGGGTAAACACTTTTGATCCAGAGCTGTGAACCTAGTGAGGTCACAAATGGGGGACCTCATCCCCAATTTAAACATTCAACAATTACACCCTAGTGGGGTTTGGACCTTGATGGTAAGAACAACACCACAACAACTTAACCATCCAACATGCCACTATTGGCAAAGATTCCTAAGTTTCTTACGAGTTCAAACCTTAATTTTTTTTCCTACCTTCTTAAACATCAAGGCTAATTTCTCCTTAGCAAATACTCTTACCTTGAACTTGATGTACCATCTTTGAGCTCTTCACAATTGACTTGCTTGTCATCATTGATATTTGCAACCACCACCATTCCTCGCACCTTCACGATCTTAAATGGATTCAATCATGACTTAAATAGCTGTAAACATGTTGGATAGAACATCACATGGTGCTCAAGCATGTTCCTCATTTCCCCTACCACTTTAGTGGGTCATTTTCTCTTTTGAACTGCTTGTAATAAAAGACATTCATGTTTTTCTTCCACTATGAACCATATCTCTTTCACTATGGAGCCTAGCTCACCTCTTTCAAGACTAAGATCTATTCTTGGCGCAGATCAAATTTGTGCAAGTTAGATTACTAAACTGACATAATTTGCAACCAAACAATAACTTGAATTGACAATTTCATTTGTCAATCAAAATTCGATTTAAAATTGTACTATATTAAACAATAACCATTCAACAAAAGACAATTCGTACTCCATTCAGATTTACATACAATTAAAATTGAAGGCATGTTTCAAGAATCAAACAGTTACAATATTTGTTCCCCAAAAGCCTCATACAATTATCTCCCTTATCATTCAATCCTATCTTTATCTCCTTATCTATAGTTGTGCCTTGCTATTTTCTATTTAATCTGCACTATTTAATATGGTATCACCCCCTTTGTTATTTCTACAATATTTTACTTAGTTTTAAATTTTCATTCCCGTTTCCTCTCCATGTAACATGCCCCTACCTTCTCTATTACTTTTTCATTGCATTTTCTCTAACCATACACTTTCCCCATGCTACGACTTGCCTTACATTCGTTTTGGCATTAAAGACCTTCAAACTTCATTCTTCATAAAATGGTGCAACTTGTTGCACGCTACATACATTTTTATCCCATTCTTTTAAATTCCCTCCTTCCTTACTCATGCCACCGCTCTATCTCCTTCATTCACCTTTTGTTTTTTATTCTTTTTAAAATTCCTCCTATCCCTTGTAGGTGTGACCCCTTGGCATTCTCTGTTCTTATCTAAATAATTGTTTTTCTATAGTCTCTTCAAGTTGCAATCCTTCCAAGTTCTCTAGACATTCACATTATTTAAATTTTAGAATTCCTCACCAATTTTGTTTTCTCTGTGTAAATCAAAAATCATAAGGCATTTAATGGCAAAAAATGATTAACTAAAAAATAAGAATTTAAGAGATAGTTTGTCAATTGAAAATGACAAAAGTGTCATTTTGTTCTGCCCTACAAACCACTAAACCAAAAATTTAACTCCAAATAAAAAAGGGACAAAATGAATACCAAACTAAAACCAAAAATTGATGCGGATTGTCAATCACTCGAGATGGTTCGACATCATTTCTCTTACCAACTAATGTAGTGATAATAACTAGCCAAATGAACATCAAAATATTGCATGTGCAGAGTACAAAACAAAACAAAAAAAGATGATGTTTACAAATATTAATGTCTAGGTAATCCCATAATATATTACAATTACATATTGTTGGTTGCTTATTAACAAAAAGTGATAAAATAAATGTACAAAGACTTTTTTCACCTTGAATCCAATAGTGGTAAGTGATCACCATCAACTCTAGTCCAATTAGTGAACCCTTCGTATTATGATTTTCTACACATTTATAAACTTAGGTTTTTTGGGACATATATTCATTTGGTTCACATAAAATCAGTTTTATACACTTATTATTATATTAAAATATTTTAAAAATAATTACAAAACTAAAAAAAAGGCATATGTAATTTTCACTATTACAACATGATAGAAAAGTTTCCAATAAAAATGACACTTTATTTGTCTTTATTATCATATGTCTTATTCATACTGGTTTGATTTTGAAAAACATTTTATATTACTTATATAAAAAATAATATTATACATATTCATAAAAATAGAAGAATTTACAACCTAAAGTTCAAGCACGACAACTAAATATTGACCTAATCTTCATTTTCTTCCTCGGGGTTGAGTGTCGACTACAACTAAATATTGACCCGTATCTCACGCTAAGAAATAAAGGTACCGAGCAAGCAAACCCTAAAATTCATGGAGAACGATGGAAGCCATACATGGAGGACAAGGCTTGGGCAAACGTGAATATGAAAATGAATGTTGCAGCCAACACAGATATTGTGGTGCGCCAGGGCCTTGTAAAACGGCTGATACAGAAGTCGATCAATCTAGCCCTCCATTTGCTCCTATAACCCTCTGTTATCTCCCTCTTCAATGTCTTGAGCGGCTGGAGAGAAGAAATGGCCATGCCCTTGCACAGACTGTCCCACCACTGAGCCACCTGAGTGTCGTTTCCCACAAGGATATAAAAAATCCCCGCCATTCTCAGCTTCATCACATCGTCCTCCGTGAAAATCAAACTCTTCATCAAACCGACGTAACAAGAGACAACCTGCAATTCCACGGGAAGAAATGCTTCTATAGCCATGAGGTTTCTCAGAACAATTTCAGTGTTTTCTGATATCACTAAGACTGGAAGGTAGAGAACAGAGGTTTCCTTGTCAAATCTAAGGGCCATGCAGCCATCTCCAGTGTACGGGCGGATGCATATTCCGGCCTTCCATAATCTTGAAATGGAAGGGAGAACATAATTAAACCGACTTTCTACTGTTGATGAAGAATAAGCAGAAGAAGAGTTTGTCCCGGCAAAGAAAGAGAGGGTTACACCGTGCAAGAAACCCAAAAAATGTTTCCAACCTATGAAGGGGTTATCTAATTCAAATCGTGAGCGCTGCAAGTATTTGAACGGGAAAAACAAAGAAGTGGCGTTTAAGAGCAAGTCGAACAGCTTGGCCTGTGCTTCTTTCTCAGACCCGCTCTCCAGTTGTAAAATCTTGTCCAGGACGAGCAGGGGAATTTGATTTTCCAGCTTCACGATGTCCCCCAGAACTGCAAATCCCACAGACTTAATTCGACCCTCGTCGAAAAGGGGTTCAAAATACATACCGTCACAAGAATCAGAGTGATCTTTGCCTGCGAGAATCCTGAGCAGCTCCAGCAGAAAGGAACCGTCCAAAACCATCATCCACGCTAGCGTTTCAGAGTTACAGGTGATGATTTTCTCGTATTTGTCTCTGATTTGACCGTCCATTTTCTCAATCTCTGCGACCACGGAATTAATGCCTATTTTTCCGGGAAGGCGCTTAATCATTCTCTGGGCAGCCCGCAGCTTGTGGTTGTCCATGGCGTAGAGATCTGTGGTGCGGTGGTAACAGGGGCCGATGGAGACCACCTGTGGGAGATAAGCATCGCGCTTCAGGTCGACGAGGATTTTGGGGACGGTGAAGATACAGACGGTTAAGGGGCGGGCGATGGATTGGTGGGCTTGAAGGCCCTGTTTTATGTGAATCAGCCATTCGTTTTCACCGATGTCTTCGCTGGGCACTTCACTGAAGCGCAAAGCCATACAAGGGGATGCTTTGGGAATCGAACCCGAGAGAGGGTCTAATGAGGTACCCACTACATCTGTAACGAACCACTTCTACCTATTCATATGGAATCTTTCTTCATTAAAAAGTCTTCTATTCGAAGGGGAGTCAAAGTTTGTCCATGATTACGTGATGCTGACAAAAGTCTTTTGTTAAATTATTATTAATTTTAAATCGTGAATTATTGAATACGCTAAAATGATTGATATTTGGATTCTATTGTCCATTTTCAATAAATAAAAGACTATTAAATTCGACAAATTAAAATTATTTCTAAATTATAAATATAATAATCTTTTATTTGTTTAGATTAATATCATGACTTGACTTAAACAATTTTAATTTTTACGAATTTTCATAGTATCACACAAAATCAACTAAGAATAATAATAATTCTAATTTCTTAAAATTAATTAGTCTTTTATTTATTTTTAATTAAGATTTTCTATAATACTATGATTTCTATAAGATCATGATAGGAATTTTATGATTCTTATTTATGATATATAATCAATTCATCTATATTTAAATTGTTATATAACTAGCAATCGCTCCTTGTTGTGCAATGGGTACACCAAAAAGGTGTGGAAGGTCAATTAAGGGAAATTTTGGCCTATTTATTGCATACATTTGTGTGGTACATGAGTTGAATTGGCAGGAAATTTAGAAAATGACATTATTTCTGCAACAAAGGTCTCAATGGAGAATTGATAGCTTCAAATCAACTATGCATCCACTTACAAGGATCCAAACACAACTGAAAAAACCTTTGAATCATTAAGATAATTGGAATCCATTACTAATAGGCTTATGTTATGTTTGCAATAGGGAGAGAGGAAGAGAGAGGGATAGAAAGAGGGAGAGAGAGGGGGGGAGAGTGAGAGAGATGGGAAAAGAGATAGAGATAGAAACAGAGATAGAGATGGAGAAGGAGAGGGAGAGGGAAATGAAGTAGAGGTCCAGATAGACATAGAGACGAAAATAGAGATGGAGGAAAGGGATACATGGAGGAGAGGGAGATATATATATATATATATATATATATATATATATATATATATATATATAAAGTGATATATAGAGAGAGGGAGAGCTATAGGGGTAGAGAGATGGAGAAATAACTAGATAGAGACAAAGCGAGATAGAAGAAGAAATATGGAGAGAGAGATAGACATGCAAAGAGACATATATATAGAGGTCTAGGAAGAGGGAGAGGGAGAGAGATGGAGAGAGATTGATGGATAGAGAGAGGTAGACATGTCTAGAGATAGAGGGGAAGAGGGGAAGATAAAGGTAATGATGAAGATAGATCAAGAGAGGAAGAGGAAGACAAGTAGATAGAGAGATAGAGATAGTCCTAGAGGGAGAGATAAATATAGAGAGAGATAGGGAGATATTGATGAACATATATAAATATATAAAAGAAGAAGAAGAGGGAGATAATGATGAGGAGATAGAGATATATAAAGGAAGAGGGAGAGGGAGATAGAGATTTGGAGGAAGAGGGAGAGGGAGAGATGGAGAGATATATAGATGGTGAGATATAATGATAGAGAGATATAGATATAAGAAGATATAGAGATATAGGGAGAGAGAGACAAAGATTAAGAGATAGAAAAACAAAGAAAAGTAGCTATAAAAAAAAAGAGATGGATAGAGGGAGAGAGAAAGAGGAAGATATCAATATATGGGGAGAGAGAGAGAGAGAGAGAGAGAGAGAGAGATGTGAAGAGGAAGTGAGAGAGGTAGAGATAGAGACAAGTAATAGAGAGAGAGAGAGGGAGAGAGAGAGATAGAGAAAGGGAGGAGAGAATAGACAACAAAGATAGAGATAGGGAGGGAGAAACAAGGATTGTGTGTGTGAGAGAGAGATATAGAGATAAAGATAGAGATGGAGAAATATGGAGTGTGTGTGTGTGTGTGTGTGTGTGTGTGTGTGATGAGAGAGATAGAGAGGGATAGCTATATAAATAAGAAATGCAGGGGGAGAGAGAGGAAGAGATAAAGAGATAGATATAGTGGGAAAGATAGAGATGCAGAGAGAGGTAAGGAGTTAGAGATGGGGGTGCCATCATAATAGTGGTTTACAATTCCTAAGAGGAACGAATTTTAGCTCAAATCACATATTTTTAGAAAATATAATGATTTAAGCCTTAAAAAGTTCCATTTTAAGGATTCCAATTGAAGAGGGTTCGATCAAATCACCTTAGATCAAACCCCCTTGGATAGAACCTCGCTAGTTTTAAACCATACCTATAAATGCGTCTCCTTTACACCTATCAAAATGCTGATAAAAAATCACTTTTGATTTAGCTTTTGGGGGATCACATGAATTCATTTAAAATTTATTTCAAATGATTATGGTATTCCTCAGAACAAGCTATCCAATGAATATAATTTTAATATGTTTTGGTTTTGTTATGTATTTGTTTTTAAGTTTTATTAAACATAGGTTTTCATGAAAATGAATTTCTTTGTTCTACATGTGGAAAAATAGAAGATTATCAAAAAAAATTAGAAAAATATGAGTGCACGGATATTGAAGTCCTTGATCCAACAAAAAAAAATAAAATAAATTTTGACATATACAAAAAAGTTACCGTTATCTGATTGTATTTGTATGAGATTATAATTCATTTGAATTTGAAACTTGATTAAGGAAAAAAATATTCAATAAAAAACTATCTAACCAAGTGGAAGCACTAGATATCGAGTTACAAATCTAAATTTGAAAATAATAAGAATTTTATCCTTCATGGAAAAAAGTTATCGTTATATGGTGTGCGTCACTTTTTAAAAATGTTGTTTTTAAGAAAAAATCAATTTTCATGGGAGATGGAAAAAGAAGTGCAATTTGATTCCAAAAATTTTGAAAAAAATATTTTTAGAATCTACAGACAAAATTTGATGAGACTCTAATTTGCACCATCTTCAAATTCCTCACAGTTTAGCCGCTATAGGTGCCCGAATGTGAAGATTCAGTTAAAAATAATAATTTCAATGTCCAGTTTGGCCAAAAATTGTAAACCACTATTATGGGATCACCCATGGGGGAGATACATAGAGATGAAGATAGTGATAGAGATGGATATGAAGATGGAGATGGATCAAATCTTTCACATATTTTGTATACACATTTCCTAGTGAACGTGGCTTCTAGGGGGCATTGCAATATGTTCCAATAAAGGTATAAATAGAGAAGTGATAGCTTCAAATAAACTATGCATCCACTTACATGGATCCAAACATGACCAAAATAAAAATTTGAATCAAGAAGATAATTAGGCTCCATTATAAATAAGGCTCCTATTATGTTTGAAAGAGGGAGAGGTAGGGATAGAAAGATATATATATATATATATATATATATAGAGAGAGAGAGAGAGAGAGAGAGAGATTTTAAAAGAAAGATTATCCTTAGAGCCCATTGTGCATTAATTAACAAAAATAGATTATTGAAATAGGGATAAATATTGCATTAGGAAGTAGCACTCAATAATCTTTGAAAGGCCAATAAACCCCATTTGTATGTAATCATATTTTTCTATCTCTTTTCATAAAAAGACCCTTTGAAAAATTATCTTGACTCCACTTTTATATGTAGAGAGTTGGAGTTATCTTTTCAAGTGGGCCTAGTCTATCTTTTAGACCCATGAATAATTTATGTCTATCTTTTAGAAAATTAGTTGTATTTAAATAGTGAGAATGATGATTTGTTTTGTATTATATCATTTATCAAATTTTAATTTTTTGGTATGATTGATCTTTATTCTATCCTTGAATATTTTTTATGTTTTGGATCATTTACTTGTGATAGTTTAACCAAATGATAACCTCTAATTTAGATATACGGTGCTTGCAACCACCTTTGCAAAACCTTTAGCATGTGTTGTGCCTTATGAGCCATTCATTATAGAGCTTGTGAAAAATATGTTTTCTTGTTTCTAGCCTTTGATTTCTTTGCAAATTTTCACCATTGGACTCCATTAGGTTACCATTTTGGGTTTTCAGCCTAATGGAAGTTATCTAGCTCTAGCATACCAACAATCACTTTCTCTCAAATATACTTTTTAGAAATGATTTTTTTTAAATGGACATTTGTTATAAATTATATCCATTACAAAAGAAATATCCATTTTTGATGGATATCTATTTAGGATTAGGGATATATGTTTCCTTGAACATGGGTATCATTTTTTATGAAGAATTTTTCAGCCTACATTTTCCCCCTTTTTTGAACCCCAACTTCTTTCTTTCACCCATTGATTCAAACTTAAAATATTTTTTTTATCTCAATGATTGATTCCAACAAATTATTTGTATTTAAGCTTCTTAAGCCTCTTGAGAGAAAAAACCTTAGTATGTTCCTCACCTTCTTCAAAATATATATTTAGAATCAATTTTTTATTTATTTATAACATATATCTATTTAGGTTTGGAGATTTTTCTTTATGTAAAGCTTTTTTTGGTGCACATTTTTTCTCCTTTCTTAAACCTATCTTCTTACTTTCACCCATGGATTCAAACTCAAAATAATTTCTATCTTAGTGATTGACTCCAAAATTTAAGATTCCTAAGTTTTTTTTTCATTTTTAGGGGTAAATGCTTTTGATCCAGAGCTATGAACCTGGTGAGGTCACAAATGGGGGACCTCATCCCCAATTTAAACATTCAACAATTACACTCTTGTGGGGTTAGAACCTTGATGGTAAGAACAACACCACAACTTAACCATCAAACTATGCCACTATTGGCAAAGATTCCTAAGTTTCTTACGAGCAAACCTTAAATTTTTTTCCTACCTTCTTAAACATCAAGGCTAATTTCTCCTTAGCAAATACTCTTACTTTGAACTTGATGTACCATCTTTGCGCTCTTCTCAATTGACTTGCTTGTCATCATTGACATTTGCAACCACCACCATTCCTCACACCTTCACGATCTTAAATGGATTCAATCATGACTCAAATAGCTCTAATCATATTGGATAGAACATAACATGGTGTTCAAGCATGTTCATCATTTCTCCTACCACATTAGGGGGTCATTTTCTCTTTTGGACTGCTTGTAATACAACACATTCATGTTTTTCTTCCATTATGAGCCATATCTCTTTCATTATGGAGCCTAGCTCACCTCTTTCAAGACTAAGATCTTTTCTTGGCGCAGATCAAATCTGTGCGAGTTAGATTACTAAATTGACATAATTTGCAGCCAGACAATAACTTGAATTGACAATTTCATTTGTCAATCAAAATTCAATTTAAAATTGTACTATATTAAACAATAACCATTCAACACAAGACAATTTGTACTCCATTCAAATTTACATACAATTAAAATTAAAGGCATGTTTCAAGAATCAAACATTTACAATATTTGTTCCCCAAAAGCCTCATGCAATTCTCTCCCTTATCATTCAATCCTATCTTTATCTCCTTATCTATCGTTGCACCCTGCTATGTTCTATTTAATCTGCACTATTTAATATGGTATCACCCCCTTTTTTATTTCTACAATTTTTTACTTAGTTTTAAATTTTCATTCCCCCTTCTTCTCCATGCAACCTACCCCTACCTAAACTCTATTACTTTTTCATTGCATTTTCTCTAACCTTACACTTTCCCCATGCTACAACTTTCCTTACATTTATTTTGGCATTAAAAATCTTCAAACTTCATTCTTCATAAAATGGTGCGACTTTTTGCATGCTACATACATTTTTATCCCGTTATTTTATATTCCCTCCTTCCTTACTCATGCCTCCCCTCTATCTCCTTCATTCACCTTGCTTTTTTTTTAATGTTTTTAAATTCCCCCTATTCCTTGTAGGTGTGACCCCTTGGCATTCTTTGTTCTTATCTAAATAATTTTTTTCTACAGTTTCTTCAAGTTGCAACCCTTCCAAGTCCTCTAGACATCCACCATATGTAAATTTTAGAACTCCTTGACAATTTTGTTTTCTCTATGTAAATAAAAAATCATATGGCATTTAATGGCAAAGAATGATTAAGTAAAAAATAAGAATTTAAGAGATAGTTTGTCAATTGAAAATGACAAAATTGTTATTTTGCTCTACCCCACAAACCACTAAACCAAAAATTGAACTCCAAATCAAAAAGAGACAAAATGAATAACAAACTAAAACCAAAAATTGATGCGGATTGTCAATCACTCGAGATGCTTGAACATCATTTTTCTTACCAACTAATGTAGTGATAATAACTAGTCAAATGAGCATCAAATTATTGCATGTGCACAATACACAACAAAAGAAAAAAGATGATGCTTTCAAATATTAATCTCTAGGTAATCCCATAATATATTACAATTACATATTCTTGGTTGCTTATTAACAAAAAGTGATCAAATAAATGTGCAAAGACTCTTTTCACCTTGAATCCAATAGTGGTAAGTGATCACCATCAACTCTAGTCCAATTCGTGAATCCTTTGTATTATAAACAGGTTTTTTGTAGTATATAATTCATTTGGTTTACATAAAATCATGTTTTACAAACTTATTATTATATTAAAATATTTTTAAAATAATTACAAAATTAAAAAAATGCATATATAAATTTCACTATTACAATATGATAGAAAAGTTTCCAATAAAAATACTCTTTATTTATCTTTAATTTATCACATATATTATTCATCTAGTTTGATTTTGAAAAACATTTTATATTATTTGAATAAAAAATAATATTATACGGTTGAGTGTCGAGTACAACTAAATTTATAGAGAACGATTAGATTAGGCTAGACAGCCTTATGGAAGGAATGCATGGAGGAAAAGGCTTTGGGCAAACGTGAATATGAAAATGAATGTTGCAGCCAACGCAGATATTGTGATGCGCCAGGGCCTTGTAAAACGTCTGATACAAAAGTCGATCAATCTAGCCCTCCATTTGCTCCTATAACCCTCTGTTATCTCCTTCTTCAATGTCTTGAGCGGCTGGAGAGAAGAAATGGCCATGCCCTTGCAGAGACTGTCCCACCACTGAGCCACCAGAGCGTCATTTCCCACATGGATATAAAAAATCCCCGCCATTCTCAGCTTCATCACATCGTCCTCTGTGAAAATCAAACTCTTCATCAAACTGGCGTAACAAGAGACGACCTGCAATTCCACGGGAAGAAATGCTTCTATAGCCATGAGGTTTCTCAGAACAATTTCAGTGTTTTCCGATATCATTAAGACTGGAAGGTAGAGAACAGAGGTTTCCTTGTCAAATCTGAGGGCCATGCCGCCATCTCCACTGTACGGGTGGATGCATATTCCAGCCTTCCATAATCTTGAAATGGGCTTGCGTCACACACTAAGCGTTGAACGCTTAGTGTGGGCCCCTCCAATCTGCAGCCCCGTTTTCCTGTTTCCGTTCCGCTAACTCCCAAATGCACCGGCCATCCACCATACGTCATGTCATTAGCCATTATATAATGTGTCGTAGGATTTGTCGGGCTGCTATAAGGTACCGGTGAACTTTACCTCCTCCCCCATTATATAAGTTAATGTTTTAACTTATATTATTTTTTTTTGTATTATATATAAGGGGGTCACAAAAAATATAAATATTATTTTATTTTACTTTTTATTGTATATTAAATAATTTTTTTCTGTTATATGTGTTAAATTGAAACTAAAATTGTTTAATTTAATATTTATTTTTACTAAATATATTATTTGTAATTAAAATTGTTAAAGTGGTTTTTACTAAGTGTATTTATAAATCAATTATATGGTTTGTATTTTTATGTAAAGTAAATATCTATATTTTATAAAATTTATATGTTTTATTTTAATAAAATAAAATTTAAAAAATAATTTTGAGTAATTTGATTAGTTAATGTATTTTATTTTTTATTATTATCTTTATTAAATTGACAATTCATCTATAACGACCAAGTATTTAATCTTATTAAATATTAATTTTCTAAAAAACATTGCATCTCTTATTTTACAATATTATTTTATAATATGATGAATACAAAGGAATAAATTATTAGGCCATCAAACCCACTAACATATATTAAAACCAATGCACTTAACATTGTCCAATAAAAATAATGCAATACATATTTTAACCATAAAAAACATGATATTAATAAATAAATAAATAAAATAAAATTTAAATTGTGTTATTTAACTCTTAAGTGAAGAAGAATCTTAGATTGAGATTTTAAATTTTTATGGTTAGTTATTAAAAAATTGTAAGAAATATTTGTTAGTCTGTAAATAAAAGAGTACTTAGATTATGTTTTTTAACTCTAAGTTTGAATACATTGGTAGTTAATTTATTTGACTTTAATTCTTACTTTATGTAAATTGAAAGAAAGATAAAATTCTTATGTAACAAGAGCTGCCAAAAAGTTATAGAATAGTTATATTTTAATTAGTTGTGTTTAATGAATTCAAAATTGTTTGGGAAGACTATAATAGGTATGAGGGGGAAATTATAATGGTAAGTGAAGTTTTACTCCATAGTGTATGAGAAAGTGCACAAGAAGCCTATGCCTAGAATGGATCCATTATTAATAAAAGAATTTAGAGTGAGAAAGCTAGTAGCATGTTGGATCTATCCTAAAATACCCTCATCATGGTTGAAATTACTCTCATAAATCCTCACATTTTTTCCAATTATGTACTTCCTAAAATTGTGAAGTATGATTTTTTTTTCATTTATCTAATTCAATTGCTTCTATTATGAATTGAAGAAAGATAGGGGGTATCCCTATAATATTATTTAAAATTAGGGGAATATTATTTAAAATTAAAATTAAAGTAACAAAACACTCAAATGATTTATAAATAGAAACAATTTTAAAAAAATTCTAAAATATTTGCATAGATTAAAGAATAAGCTAATTTGAACCATGCTTACCCCACACAGTCTTCAAGTGGCCTATAGTAAATTTATAATATTTCTTTTATAGTTAATTTTTTTAATTTTAGAAACTTCTTTTATGTTTAATAATTTGACATATTTCTTTTATAATTTTTTCTTTTAAATTTTAGAAACTTTTATGTTTAATAATTTAATTTTATTATAAGTTCAATTTAACTTAGACTGCACTTAATAATGTTTCTAAGCATTCCAAGCAAAAGAAAAAAGTTTAATCGTTCAACCAATAAAATATTCACTTAACAATATTTTAATAATTACCTAAAGCATATATTATTCAATAGTTGTCATAATAGTGACAGATGGGGCAAAAAAAGTCTAACTTATAATTAAAACTAAAAAAATCTAATTTCTTTACTTTTTTTTCAGGTCATGAATATAGTCTTTTATTATTACTAGTAACAAACTTAAATTTTATTTTTCTAACTATAAGTATATCAACATCTTTTACATATATTTCTAAATATAAGAATGCTATTTTAATTAAATTTATTAAATATATTTTTTAATACAAAGAATATTAAATTTATTTTATTATTAATCTATTATTAATGAAGATTATAAATATAAACCATATATATATGTTGGGGCCCACCAATGTACCTCTAAAGAATAATAACATTCTCAATTTTAAAGTATTTTTATTAAAATGTTAAATATTATGATTGTATTCACAAGAAATATATCTATTTTGTACAACATATGGATATGTATGGAATGTACCATATATATATATATATATATGGTGGGGCCCACCAATGTACCTCTAAATGTTAAATATTATGATTGTATTCACAAGAAATATATCTATTTTGTACAATATATGAATATGTATGGAATGTTTTCTATTTCTTTTTTCTTAAAAGTGGGTGTAAATGTTTTGAATAATTTTAAAATTGTTATAATATTCAACATGGTAAAGAATATTCTATTACTTCAAAGTAAATTAAATATTTATCTTTTGCAATGTTAAAGTACATTTTGGAGAAGAACATATATTATTTATTCACTTAATAGTAAACTATTTTTTTGCTTTATAAAAAATATGGACATAAATTTTGCTTTTAATAACATAATATAGGTAGATGAATTTAATGAAAATTAATAATAGATGTATTTAAATATTAAATATTAATATCTATGTATATACAAGTCAAAAAATGGAGAAGAACATATAGTTATTTATTCACTTAATAGTAAACTATTTTTTTACTTTATAAAAATATGGACATAAATTTTGCTTTTAATAATGTAATATAGATAGGTGCATTTAATAAACAAGAGCTAGGGCAGTGAAGTTAAAAATTTATAAAATAGTTATGTTTTAAAAAGTTAGAAATGAAATTATTGATGAGGTGGGACTGTTGTGTAAGAAGAACAAATGATTAAGTTAAGGATTGTATTTGTTGTTATAACTTTAGTTGTAATATATTAAATTATATTTTAGATGGTATATATGTTACATATATATTGTATATATATTATAATATTATAATGATATTAAAATTATATATTAGATATTATATATGTTACATAGGTATTATATAGTGTATATATTATAATATTATAATATGTTGTTAAATTAATAATATAATATATTAAAAATATATCATTTATTTGAATTTTTTATTAGATTATTTTATATATTTGAATTTAATAGAATGGAAAATATAAAAATAGATAAGCTAAGTTAAATCATTAACATAGGAGATAAAATTTCTTACTTTATAAAGTTAAAAAATGTTAATTATTATATTAACATTTATTTTAAAATAACCATAATTCATTGATATAAAGGGGTTGAGATCAAATTTTTAAACTTAATTATTATAGTGAATGTCTTAAACAATTATTCTTTTGGAAATATCAAAACTAAGAATGAAACCAACATAAAATTTTAATAAAATATATTTCAATAAAATGTTGTGGAAATATCAAAACTAAGAATGAAACCAACATAAAATTTTAATAAAATATATTTCAATAAAATGTTGTGTACACTAAGTTAAAGCATTTATATTGCTAGTCAAATTGTAGGGAAAATGAATAAAAAGTCTTGCTTGGTAAAATTGGAAAACATGATTATTATAATGACACAATTTTAGATGTATTAATAAAGGTATAAGGAATTTATTCATATTTAAAAAATAAAAATATATACTATCTAGCAACAATTTTTTTGGGGCTAGAAATTTATAAATTATAGGTTGAATGGTAAGGCTAACAATTTTTGTTGTGGTTTGTATTTTTCTTTTGTGCTTTGTTTGTGCTAGGCTATTGCCCATCTATCTTTCACTATCTTTGTTTATGCTTGTTCGGTGGGTTGAGGTGTCTAATAAATAAATAAAAAGTTTTACTTTGTAAAATTGGAAAACTTGATTATTATAATGATGAGTTTGTTTACATTAAAAGAAGGAAAATATCACATGAAAATGAATTATTCGCATTGGGAAAATCCTACTTATAGCAACACATTTTTTTCACTTAACTATTAAAATTCCTAATAAAATAAATAAATATTATAGTATAGCATAATAGCACAAATTCTAATTAATTTTAAAATATCAAAATATAATTAAAAGAATAAAAATAATTACCACTTTATACCACTAACCTAAAAAATGAAAAAAGAGATAAAAAGTCTTACTTTGTAAAATTGGAAACTCAGTCAAACTACATCTTATACAAACTAAAAATATATATCTTTACTTGGTAAAATTGAAAAACCTAATTAATAGATAAATGCTAACCTTATAAAAGACTCGGTGATTCATAGGTATATGTAACAAGTAAATAAATTTTGAAGAGTTTACATTTTTTCCTAAAAATTAGTTGAATATTTTTTATTACCCACCATTCCATAATAATAAAATGTCAAAAAATTAGATATTCATCACATAGATAAATGGACAAGTGGATCTATAGTCACCAAGTATTTAATCTTATTAGATATTAAATTTCTAAGAAGGCACTAGAACTTCATACCTTCCAATATATTTTTATAATAATATGAAGACTAAATAACATAATATATAGGGAAAAAAATCAACCCTTCAAACCCACACTAATATAAAATGAAATTAATGTACTTGAAATTATTTAATAAAAATATTAATATTTATTTCAAAGGGATCCCATAAAAATAGTAATAAACATTTATATTCATAAACATGTGATTATAAATCTAAATTTTAACCAAAAGACAAGGTATTAACAATATAATTGTTAACTGTCTCATCCTATGTATTCTTATAGAAAAGATAGAGTACTATGCTAAAAGAAAGATATGAGGGAAAATTTTAATTTTATATTATTTCAAAGGAAAGTATTGGTATTGTTATTTTACTTTATTTGTACAAATGATTTAATCTTATTTAATTTAAATTTCTAATGTGGCTAAACACATCTCCTACATGCACCACACTAAATATTTATTTAATCTACAATATTATAATATTTTTTTTTATATAAGGTGTACAATACCTAATCTCAGTACTTGAAACCTCACCTAGAATCCTTGTGAAATCTTTTGTGTGTTAAGTTTTCTAGATTTTAGGTTATTGGGATTTCCCATACATTCATGCCTTTTTTGACATCTCCAAACCACAAAGCTTAAAAACTATTAAAATGTCTAGGTGATTATTTTACAGAGAATTTTAATCATGAACCTTACTTGGTTACATCTTTCTATCCACCTCAAAGATTTGAAACCCCACAAAATCCTTCATCAAAATTAATCTAAGTATTTTGGAGTGTTGGAGTTCCTCATCCCTTAGGAATAATTTGCAAATAATATTATGAGTAATTAAATACATAGGATTTATAAGGTTGATGATAGCTTAATCCTCAATAAAAGAAGATGATAAAACTAGATTTTTCTAGATATAGTATAATGATAATATTATACTTTTATATTATATTTTTATATTATATTTTTATGTTATATTATTATATTATATTATATAATATTTATATATTTTATTATGATTTATATTATATATTATATTATTATCTTATAATATATCATAACGTATGTTATAATATTATAAATAATATAATTATATATATAATACTACAGTTTAAGTATAATGTATAATATATATATAATACAAACATAATTTAATATATTATATATTTAAACTATTATATTATATATAAGAATATAATATATTATGTGATAATACATCACATATAATAGTTTGAATATTATAATTCTACATGGGTTTTTTAATGCATTACAAAATTTATATTATGCTTATTTGTATAATATAATATTAAACTATTATATTATAATATTTATATCTAATATAACAGTATAATATTTATAATATAATATATTATAACATTTATATATTATTATATAATATAATATATAATATAACATATCTAGCTTGGCATGGTGTGATGGTTTATAGGTGGCATTGTTGTTTTTGCCACCAAGGTTGAAACCCCATTGGGGTGGTATTGTTGAATGGTTGTATTCCAGTTCATAACTCTCATCAAAAGTGCTTACCCCTTGAATAAAAAAAATATATAATATAACATATTATTTTATATTATATTATAACAATATTATATATAATATAATATTTAAAATACTATATTATAATATTTATATGTAATATAACAACGTAGTATTCATTATATATATAAAATCAACTAATCAAATTATTCAAAATTATTTTTAAATTTTTATTTTATTACAATAAAGCATATAAATTTAATAAAATATTTTAATTACAAGTAATATTCTTAATAAAAATAAATACTAAATTAAACAATTTTAATTTGAATTTAACAATTGTTGTGGACATATTATATAATATGCAATATAAGATAAAATTATATAATATATTATATTATACAATTATTAAATTAAATAATTTTAATTTGAATTTAACACATATAACTATTGTGGACACACTATATAATATGCAATATAAGATAAAACTATATAATATATTATATTATACAATTAAAAATAGAGCTACCTAATAAAGAAGAAGTAAAACAATACAAGTTAAAGATAAAATTATAAAATATATTATATTATACAATTATTAAATTAAACAATTTTAATTTTAATTTAACACATATAACTGATGTGGACACATTATATAATATGCAATATAAGATAAAACAATATAATATATTATATTATACAATTAAAAATAGAGTTTTCTAATAAAGAAGAAGTAAAACAATATAAGTTAAAAACATTGCATGTTAAATTTTATATAATGTGTTAAATTCAAATTAAAATTGTTTAATTTAGTATTTATTTTTATTAAGAATATAACTTGTAATTAAAATAGTTTATAAAATTTATATGTTTTATTATATAAATCTATATAATATATTATATTATA
Source organism: Sequoia sempervirens (assembly GCA_007258455.2). Taxonomy (NCBI): domain Eukaryota; kingdom Viridiplantae; phylum Streptophyta; class Pinopsida; order Cupressales; family Cupressaceae; genus Sequoia; species Sequoia sempervirens. The sequence continues at coordinate 11,736 of VDFB02351999.1, read as the reverse complement.
CAATTAAAAATAGAGGTGTCTAATAAAGAACAAGTAAAAGATTAAATAATTGGTGGTTATAGATGAATTGTCAATTTAAAAAAGATAATAATAAAAAATAAAATACATTAACTAATCAAATTACTCTAAATTTTTTTTAAAATTTTATTTTATTAAAATAAAACATATAAATTTTATAAAATATAAATATTTAATTTGCTTAAAAATACAAACCATATAATTCATTTATAAATACACTTAATAATAACCACTTTAACAATTTTAATTTCAAATAATATACTTAGTAAAAATATATTTTAAATTAAACAATTTTAGTTTCAATTTAACACATATAATAAAAAACCATTATATAATATACAATATAATATAAAACTATACAATATATTTTATTAAGCAATTAAAAATAGAACTACCTAATAAAAAGTAAAATAAAACAATATAAGTTAATACACTAACTTATATTCTCGGGGGCGAGGTAAAGTTCACTGGTACCTTACAACAGCCCGAAAAATGCTACGAACCCAGGATATAATTGATAATGACATGACGTATTGTGTATGGCCGGTGCATTTGGTAGTTAGCGAAACGGAAACAGGGAAACGGGGCTGTAGATTGGAGGGGCCCACACTAAGCGTTCAACGCTTAGTGTGTGACGTTTAAGCCCAGCCATAATCTTGAAATGGAAGGGGGGACATAATTAAACCGACTCTCCAATGTTGATGAAGAAGAAGCAGAAGCAGACTTTGTTCCGGCAAAGAAAGAGAGGGTTACACTGTGCAAGAAACCCAAAAAATGTTCCCGACCCATGAAGGGGGAATCGAGCTCAAATCGTGAGAGCTGCAGGTATTTGAACGGGAAAATCGAAGAAGTGGCGTTTAAGAGCATGTCGAACAGCTTGACCCGTGCTTCTTTTTTAGATCCACTCTCCAATTGTAAAATCTTGTCCAGGACGAGCAGGGGAATTTGATTTTCCAGCTTCACAATGCCCCCCAGTACTGGAAACCCCACCGACTTAATTCGACTCTCGTCGAAAAGGGGTTCGAAATACATACCGTCAGAAGAATCAGATTGATCTTTGCCTGCAAGAGTCCTGAGCAACTCCAGCAGAAAGGAACCGTCCAAAAGCATCATCCACGCTAGCATTTCAGAGTTGCAGTAGATGATTTTCTAGTATTTGCCTCTGATTTGACAGTCCAATTTCTCAATCTCTGCGACCACGGAATTAATGTCTATTTTTCCGAGGAGGCGCTTGGTCATTCTCTGAGCAGCCCGCAGCTTGTGATTGTCCATGGCGTAGAGATCTGTGGTGCGGTGGTAACAGGGGCCGATGGAGACCACCTGTGGGAGATAAGCATCGCGCTTCAGATCGACGAGGATTTTGGGGACGTTGAAGATACAGACGGTTGAGGGGCAGGTGATGGATTGCTGGGCTTGAAGGCCCTGTTTTACGTGAATCGGCCATTCGCCTTGACCGATGTCTTCGCTGGGTACTTCACTGTAGGGCAAAGCCATGCAATATGGATGCTTTGGGAATTGAGCCTTATTGAGGGAGAAATGAGGTACCCACTGCATGGCGCAGTTGCTTCTAAGCTGTAACAAACTACTATTCATAGGTCATCCATAGTCTCCTAGATATTATAAGTCTTCTATTTTTTTTTTTTTAATATTACAAGTTTTCTATTTTAATTTTTTATTATATAAAGGTAGCCAAAAGTCTTCCGGATTACATGTTAGTTGGAAAAGTTTTTTTTAAATTATTATTAATTTTTGTCTTTTAATGTATTTACATGTTAGAATTAAAATAGTTTATCAAATTTTTTAATGTAATATTTTTTTCTATTTTTTTAAATATCAAAATTAATTTATCTATTTCTATTGAATAATAGTTGTAAATAGTGTTTTTAGTGTGACATAAGCTATGAAATCTTTTAAATTTTTTTACTTTAACTATAAAAAAATTAAGAGTGTAAATTTATTTTCATGACACTAGTTGATAATTACATTAATTTTATTTAAAGGGTTGTGAGCCAATTAATACAATTATTTTTTTTTATCATATTTGAATCAATTTTAATTTATTAAAAAGATGAACAAAGAAAATATGAAAGATTGTGATTAAAATAATTAACAATAAAATAAATAAAATTTATATCTGTTAATTTAAAATATTTTAAAAATTAACAATAGGAAAATAATAAGAAAATAAGTATTTAATTATTTAATAAAGGGTAATGAATAATTATATATTTTTAATATATTTTATTTCTATTTTTAATCACTCTTAGGGAGAGAGACTAATGATGCATTTGATGCATTCAACTTATTTTATTAGTTTAGTCAATAAGCATATAGAATTAAAAAATCTGAGCAACAATCTTATAATCTACATTTAATTTTTTATTTTAAATAATTGTAAACATGCCATTTATCTTTCTTTATATTGGTTCATGGAATAGTAGTATAAAAATTATTATTATTATTATTATTTTTTGTAAAGTACATGTCTAATCCAATGCTAATATATTAAATAAAATTTCAATTTTATGAATGTCTTGAATGACATGAGCACTATTTTTTATATACATCATAATAATCATTTTCTATGTGACAAGGTAAATTAATATGAAAATAAATTTTCACCTTAATAAAATTAGCTTTAAAATTATTTTGTCTCCTTAAATGATATTTCTAACATCAGTCAATTTATTAGACACAATAAAACTCACTGAACTCACTACATCATCAGCATAAACTTGATGCAATGTGTCTTTTGTTAATTTTGGACTGTGATAGAAAGACTAATATTTGAAATCTAATGTCCATTTTCAATAAATAAAATACTATTGAATTGACAAATTAAAATTATTTATAAATTATAAATCTAGTAATCTTTTATTTGTTTATATTAGTCACCACCAATTTACTTACAGTTTTAATTTTATGGAATTTCATGGTACCACATAGAATCAACTAAGAATGACTAACAATTCTAATTCCATAAAATAATTATTCTTTTATTTATTTAGATTGGGCACTTACACATAGTCAACCATGACTTTTCATGCTCATGTATGGTCTCTCTTATCAGCACCTCCCATGCCTTGCATTTCTCATAGAAATGAATATGTTTTTTAATTAGGATTTTCTATAATACTATGATTTCTATAATATCATGATACAAATTTGAGGATTCTTATATACGATATATACAATTCATTTATATTTAAATTATTATACAATATATCTTTAATTCATATATATAATTAATTTATTATACATTCAAATTATTATATATAAATTGTATATACTTATAATATAATTTTAAAATAATATATATTCAAACTATGATAATGTGTAAAAATAAGAGACATGTATGGGTGAAGGTGAACAAAAGTGTGGCTAGAAGTAAGTGGAAGATGACGCAAAAGGTAATAAAAGTCTAGTTTATGATGCACTCAAGAAGAATATCACTACAATATTGATGGAGGGTGTCTCTTTGAATAAATTTTGTAGGGAATTTCTCACTTCATCACCCATTTTAGGTAGATCATGGACAAATCCCTTCCCATCAAAGATAATACTTGTCAGGATAAATAGATCTACAAGGAATACAAAAATAGATTTAACCCCTTTCATGAATTTCATGCCTTTTGTAGAGAGTTTGTAAAAAAGGCCAATCCAAACCTCTCTCCTATATTGTCAACTAAGGACACAAATTCAAAAGCTAGGGAAAAATATCCAAACTATAGATCTTCTCTAGTGTTTCCCTCTCCCTTAAGCGATACCTTGGTGGTGATGGTTGATGACCCTATTGACTTCCATATCCCAAACAATTTTGTTAATGTAGTATTAGTTTACATTGGTAGGAACTCCCTTGTCACCAAGTGTTTAGGCAAATAACTATCATTTGAAGATTTCATGGCTCAACATATTATTTACTTAAGTGGCATTCCCCTCTCCATATTTAGGAGTTGTTACCTCTTGGGGGTCTTGTCTCCTTGTTATTTCTTAACTAAGTTCCCTTTATCTCCTGGTAGGTTCCAACCCTTGTTAAAGTCCTGTTTTAGTTGGTCTAGGTTAGTCTTGTCTAAAGCAAAGTCTAGTTTGAAGTCACCTTGTAAATCCCACGATTTTGAAGATAAAGTATCTTTATTGGTAATATCATCATTATTAGAAATACTATTTTTCATCTTCACCGAGAGTTAAAACTATTTATGCCTTGTTCCTAGGGGATGAGACTTCGTCATATCCAGAGCCAAACCCTCATTAGAGGTTGATTTTTGCATGAAATTATTGTTATTAGGGTCTGAATTCATATTATCCTTATTATCTTCATTTGAACCACCCTTATCAACTATCGAGAATTTATCAGGGTTTTAATTTCTTCATCGTGGCTCGATGGAGAGTCAAGTTCAGCATTAAGGCTTTTAGAAACATCATTATTCTCCTCATTATTACCCTGAGAAGACTCAGGGAGATTATTGCTCCGCTTAAATTGGTCTTCTGAGTTTGGAGGCTCTTTTACTTCTAGGCTATTACTGTCGACCTTAATTCTATTAAATATTTTCCTATTAGCTTCTATTTGCTTTTTAATTCTTTCCATTACTAATTCTTATGTATTTTTTTATGCCTGGGGGATTGCAATTTATAACCTTGGGCGCCTCGACCACCTTAGCTTGGTTAATATTTTTTTCTTGTGCACACACCACGCTTTCAACCTGTGCGGCTGAGGGAGAGGGATCTGAGATGCCTCCATTTTCTTCAATATTTTAAAATAGATTACCTTTCTCGAAAAGCAAGGTTTCCTCCTCGGGGGAGAGGTCAAGATTGAGATCTTCAGAGTTGTTAGTAATAAGATTTACACCTTGGGCAGAAGCATTTTTAGCAATAGCCTCATCTTGACGGGAGAGCCGCTTTTACTTAGTGATCTCATCTCGGCGCCATCACCTCCCTTGGGATCAAGGTTGACCAATTCCGCCGAAGGGGCTTCTATCCCACCATTAGGGTTTGCTTTGACCAATTTTTTTTGAAATTCCTCACGACCTCTTAGGATCGAGTAATTTTTCCTCACATATCCCTCATTTTTGCAGAGGAAACACACTGTTGATTTCATCAAGGAGTTCAATCTTATAGGTCAGGATAGAGCTTTTAGAACCCTTACATCCATGTGAGGTTAAGGAGTTCTTGGTGTCTTCAATTCTTAGTACTTGCTCGAATTGGGAAATAATTTGAGGGATGAAGGACCACAATATGAGAGGGAGATTTTTTAACGTTATCCATCTTGGGTAGGATAGGGCAACCACTTCCTTGTTTAGAAAAATTGAGGACCATGGAATTGCCCTAAACATAGAGGTACCCACGAATCAGAATTCTTTGGAGATAACTTTAAATTGTATTTCTTTAGTTTTGAAAAGAATCAAGAAGAGTTCTTTTTGAATCATCCTACAAAATCTATGATCTAGATTCCTAGTTTCTTATTCCAAACATTACATAGCCATTGATCAAAGAATTTTCATGTAGGGTTTTTATTACTATCTAATGTCATAAAAAAAATTGCTATGTTTTTTAATCTGTGCTCCTCACTATTCATTGCACCCATCATATCATCATTAGGAATTAGAAATTTTTTTTTAAGGCATTTGGTATGGCACTTACCTTTTCCTCTTGGTTGCACTTCTTCGTAGATGGCTCCATCGTCCACATTAATGAAGTCAACAGATTCCATAATTGAGATCCTATTTTCCTCTACAATGATATCTCTAAATGACTGAGCATCTTTGCTCATGTGTTGCCCGATACTAGCCTTGGGTTGGTCTTCCCCTCAGGGGTTGTGCGAATGGTGCTCCAAGTCTCCATTTGAGAGGCAATGTGCATCCCACCACCAATCCCAATGGGGGATGGGAGAAAGCGCAAGGACATGATCAGCTTCTTGGTCAAGCAAGAACCTGGGCACTTAACAGAGAACTGAGAAGAATAAATGAGGTGGCAAGCAATATCAGCTGATGAGGCAATGAAAAGATCAAGACAACATGAGGGTAACATGGGTCAGAAGCCAAACCCTTAATGACATACGACCATCATGAGGTTTCCTCGAAGCATGTGCCCATCATCACTCCTTCTGAACATTATGAAGTTAGAAATAACAATGATTATCATTTATTTCTTTTTCACTTCAACATAGGATAATTTTGTTACATAAAATTCACAACATGAATATTTATAACTTTTCAATTGATTTATTTGACTTGTCACCAACATTGATCATCATTGCTTCCAAAGATGAAGCAAGTGATTTGTGATGGAGTTTGATGTTGAAGCCTTCAAGTTTGAAACTAATTATGTATTTTGAAGTTTATTTTGTTCCAAATTCCCTACCATATCCTCTCAGCTTTGTTCGGGGTTTTCTGGAAGGGTTGGAGGAGATTCAGGTATTGTAGGGTTATCTTTAGGCATTTCTTCATTCAAATTTGGTTCTAGATCAAGGCTTATAGGACCTACTATTTTTTTTTTAAAACATGAAATTCATCAAATATAATTCATATTTTCAAATGCAAACCAAATTTGATTCTAATACACTAAAATTTAATGCTTACCTCTTCTATGGCATGGCATTGTGGAGTTTCTTGTAAAATTTGTAAATTATGAAGACGTTGTGGAGAGCAAAAGGAGGAAAGGGAAAATTGAAAGTCATGTCTATGGGTTGCAAAATGATGGAAAACCTTTTTTTTATTGAACATAATATGAACACTTGCAAAAAGCATAATGTAAGTGCATTATGGAAGCCTCAAGCCATAAAACATGCTTGTGTTATGGCTTAGTCTTACCAAGTCATAAAGTGAGCATGTTTTGTGATTTTCCTAATAACACACGTTTACTTTATTTTTGGCACATTGGCCACTTTTTGTATTCCATTTCTATACACTTAAACCCATTTGTATAAACACTAGTCACACGAATATATGATCCCAAAAACCATTATATATTAATTATAACATCATGCATACATATACATCAGGTCCATCAATACATGTTTTATCTCTCAAATAGTGGTCTTATATATTTCTCATATTTCTCTCACATGTCTCTCATATATCTCTCATTTATCTCTCATATGCCTCCTATATATCTCTCATATGCCTTTCATTTGTTTATCCTACATATCTTCTATTCTTATGTGGTACATATATGGCAATGAATACATATATGGATATGTTCCTCTTCATGTTTCTTCATTGATGTTCTTTTTTGTAAGTGTCATAGTTTATGCTATAGGTTCTACATTGTTGTATACTTGGCTTGTGAATACTTTATCTTGGTTTGTATTTCTTGGGGATAAGTTTTCTTATTGCTAGCCTTTGGCATCCTTGCAAATTTTTACCATTGGACTCCATCAAGTTACCCTTTTGGGGTTTCAACTTAATGGGAGTGATCTAGCTCTATCATACCAACAATCACTTTCTCTCAAATATACTTTTTAGAAATGATTTTTTTAAAATAGATATTTGTTCTAAATGTTATCCATTACAAAATAAATATTCATTTATTATGGATTTATATTGAGGTTTAGGCCTACAAACTAAGAAGATATTTATTTTACATGAAAATGGATATCCATTTTTGTGAAGAATTTTTTGGCCCATATTTTTTATTTTTGACCTCAACTTCTTGCTTTCATCCATGGATACAAACTCAAATTAATTCCCATCTAAGATCGAATCCAACATATACACTTATAATGAATATCCATTGAGAAATAGATATTCATTCTAATATATATCTATTTAGGTTTAGTGATATATGTTTTACTTAAACATGGGTATCCATTTTTTATAGAATTTTTTGGCCTATAGTTTTCCCCAAGTTTTTGAACCCCAATTTCTTTCTTTCACCCATTGATTCAAACTTAAAATATTTTTTATCTCAGTTATCCAATCCAGCAAATCATTTATATTTAAGCTTCCTTAAGTCGCTTGAGAGATCAAACCTTGGTTTGTTCCTTTCCTTCTTCAAAATATACATTTAGAAACAATTTTTCATTTATAACATACATCTATAATTTAGGTTTAGAGATATTTGTTTATGCGAAGATTTTTTTGGTGCACATTTTTTCTCCTTTCTTATACCAACTTCTTACTTTCACCCATGGATTCAAACTCAAAATAATTTCTATCTTAGTGATTCACTCCAAAATAATATTCCTAAGTTTCTTATGAGTTCAAACATCACTTTTTTCTCTACCTTATTAAACATCAAGGTTAATTTCTCCTCAACACTCTTACTCTGAACTTGATGTACCATCTTTGAGCTCTTCTCAATTGACTTGCTTGTCATCATTGACATTTGCAACCACCACCATTCCTCACCTTTGCACAATCTTAAATGGATACAATCATGACTTGAATGGCTATAAACATGTTGGATAGAACATCACATGGTGCTCTAGTATTTTCATCATTTCTCCTACCACTTAAATCCATTTTCATTTTTGGATGACCTATAATGCAATACATTCACATTTATCTTCCACTATGAACCATCTCTCATTCATTATGGAGCAGGCTAGCTCACCTCTTTCAAGACTAAGATCTTTTCTCTTACCAACTAATGTAGTGATAGTAACTAACTTTAAATGAACATCAAATTATCACATGTGCAACTCATACACAACACAAGGTAATAACATAGATGTGCAAAGAGTCTTTTCACCTTAAATCAAATAGTGGTAAGTGATCAACATCAACTCTAGTCCAATTAGTGAACCCTTTATATTATGATTTTGTACACATCAATAAACTTAGATTTTTTGTGTCATATAATCTCTTGGTTCACATACAATCATGTTTTTACACACTTATTATTAGATTAAAATATTTAAAAAATAATTGCAAAACTAAAAAAATAAGTATATGCAATTTTCACTATTATAAAATGGTAGAAAAGTTTCCAAGAAAAATGAAGCTTTATTGTCTTTAATATCATATGCCTTATACATACTAATTCGATTTTGAAAAACATTTTATATAACTTGTATATAAAATAATATTATACATATTCATAAAAAAAATATGGAAGAAGTTACAAAGAGACCTACACCTAAATTGAAATAAAGAAAAAAAAAGCTATAAATAGTGACTCAAATTTTCCCCATGATACATCAACAATATTGTAAACATAATATATAATTAGTAATCATGTGAGTGTCGATTACAACTAAATATTGATCCAATCTTCATTTTCTATTTTCTTCCTTGGGGGTTGAGTGTCGACTACAACAAAAAATTGGCCCATATCTCACACTAGAGAAAAAGGTACCAATAGCATTCTGGGTAATTACAAACGAGCAAGCAAACCCTAGAATTCACAGAGAATGATTAGATCTAGGCTAGGCAGCCTTATGGAAGCCATACATGGAGGAAAGGGTTTGGGCAAACGCGAATAAGAAAATGAATGTTGCAGCCAACACAGATATTGTGGTGCGCCAGGGCCTTGTAAAACGGCTGATACAGAAGTCGATCAATCTAGCCCTCCATTTGCTCCTATAACCCTCCGTTATCTCCTTCTTCAATGTCTTGAGCGGCTGGAGAGAAGAAATGGCCATGCCCTTGCACAGACTGTCCCACCTCTGAGCCACCTGAGCGTCGTTTCCCACAAGGATATAAAAAATCCCCGCCATTCTCAGCTTCATCACATCGTCCTCTGTGAAAATCAAACTCTTCATCAAACCGACGTAACAAGAGACAACCTGCAATTCCACGGGAAGAAATGCTTCTATAGCCATGAGGTTTCTCAGAACAATTTCAGTGTTTTCTGATATTATTAAGACTGGAAGGTAGAGAACAGAGGTTTCCTTGTCAAATCTGAGGGCCATGCCGCCATCTCCAATGTACGGGCGGAAGTAGATTCCGGCCTGCATAATCTAGAAATGGAAGGGAGAACATAATTAAACCGACTTTCTACTGTTGATGAAGAATATGCAGAAGAAGAGTTTGTCCCGGCAAAGAAAGAGAGGGTTACATCGTGCAAGAAACGCAAAAAATGTTCCCAACCCACTAAGGGGTTATCCAATTCAAATCGTGAGCGCTGCAAGTATTTGAACGGGAAAAACGAAGAAGTGGCGTTTAAGAGCAAGTCGAACAGCTTGGCCTGTGCTTCTTTTTCAGACCCGCTCTCCAGTTGTAAAATCTTGTCCAGGACGAGCAGGGGAATTTGATTTTCCAGCTTCACGATGCCCCCCACAACTGCAAATCCCACCGACTTAATTCGACTCTCGTCGAAAAGGGGTTCAAAATACATACCGTCAGAAGAATCAGATTGATCTTTGCCTGCGAGAGTCCTGAGCAGCTCCAGCAGAAAGGAACCGTCTAAAAGCATCATCCACGCTAGCGTTTCAGAGTTGCAGGGGATGATTTTCTCGTATTTGTCTCTGATTTGACCGTCCATTTTCTCAATCTCTGCGACCACGGAATTAATGTCTATTTTTCCGGGAAGGCGCTTAATCATTCTCTGGGCAGCCCGCAGCTTGTGGTTGTCCATGGCGTAGAGATCTGTGGTGCGGTGGTAACAGGGGCCGATGGAGACCACCTGGGGGAGATAAGCATCGCGCTTCAGGTCGACGAGGATTTTGGGGACGGTGAAGATACAGACGGTTGAGGGGCGGGCGATGGATTGGTGGGCTTGAAGGCCCTGTTTTATGTGAATCAGCCATTCTCCTTCACCGATGTCTTCGCTGGGCACTTCACTGAAGCGCAAAGCCATACAATGGGATGCTTTGGGAATCGAACCTAGCTGAGGGTCAAATGAGGGGAATACCCACTACATCTGTAACAAACCACTTCTACCTATTCATATGTAATCTTTTCTTTCATTAAAAAAGTCTTTATTCGATTACGTGATGCTGACAAAGTCTTTGTTAAATTATTATTAATTTTAAATCGTGAATTATTGAATACGCTAAAATGATTGATATTTGATTCTATTGTCCATTTTCAATAAATAAAAGACTATTAAATTGAATAAATTACTATTTCTAAATTATAAATATATAATAATCTTATTTGTTTAGGATTAATATCATGACTTGATTCTAAACAATTTTAATTTTATTGAATTTTCATAGCATCGCCACAAAATCAACTAAGAATAATAATAATTTAATTTCTTAAAATTAATTAGTCTTTATTTATTTTTAATTAAGATTTTATATAATACTCATGATTTCTATAAGATCATGATAGGAATTTTATGATTCTTATTTAAATAGTTATATAACTAGCAATCGCCTCCTTGTTGTGCAATGGGTACACCAAAAAGGTGTGGAAGGTCAATTAAGGGAAATTTTGGCCTATTTATTGCATACATTTGTGCGGTACATGAGTTGAATTGACAGGAAATTTAGAAAATGACATTATTTCTGCAACAAAGGTCTCAATGGAGAACTGATAGCTTCAAATCAACTATGCATCCACTTACAAGGATCCAAACACAACTGAAAAAACCTTTGAAACATTAAGATAATTGGAATCCATTACTAATAGGCTCATGTTATGTTTGCAATAGGGCGAGAGGAAGAGAGAGGGATAGAAAGAGGGAGAGAGAGGGGGGGAGAGTGAGAGAGAGATGGGAAAAGAGATAGAGATAGAGATGGTGTCTAGATAGAGATGGAGAAGGAGAGGAGAGGGATAGATGAAGCAGAGGTCCGACAGACATAGAGCATCTAAACAGAGATGGAGGAAAGGG
>VDFB02351997.1:72328-120685 GCA_007258455.2 Sequoia sempervirens | reverse complement strand
AGCAACTTTTATTGGAGGTCCAAACCCTAATTCACTCATTTGATGCTCTAAAAAGGTGGGAGCCTTTCCTTAACAGGGGCGCCCAAACTTAGCAGTGTTAGAAAATTTTCGTGACCTTTCAACTTTCTTCCTCGTTCCTCGTGCATGTTCATCGTTTCACCTTCTGCTGAAAGTTTAAGTACCGAAATTGACGCCTGGCAGTCGGATGAACTCCATTGATGACCTCGGAGCTCCAGATATGCTTCTGAAAAAGCAGAATAGACCCAGTAGGGCAAAACTGATCATTTTAAAATTCTGACTGCACCAGCCTGATACGGACACATTTTGAGCCAATCAAAATCAGTTCGGACCCTGTCGGACCAACTTTCTATTTTTAGAAAATTTTGCCAGTATCCGTTTCGAAAGAAACCCAGAAAAAACCCAGAAAACATTATTATTTCGAGAAACTTTCTAAAAATAGCAGTTTTCCTAAAATTTGGGGATGAAAAATTGAGATCTAGGTTTTGTAGGTTAAGCTGTTCTTAGCAGACCCAGATCGTCAGAATTTGAAAATTTTGCGTTTTAAACCCCTCATGCAAGACATGCACACCCAAGATTTGACCTTTTTGATTGATTTGACAAGACTTTTACTCATTTCTTCAAAATATCTAAGTGTAACAAAAATTTTAATTTTGGGGTACAACATCACATAGCAAGTTTTATCCTTTCGCTTTACTTTCACACTATTCATTCACCTTTTAGCTTGGGCGCATATCACATGTGTGAGGGCTGAAGCATTTACAACGCCTTAGTGACCTTTCAACTTCTCCATTTTTGTCTCCATATGGCCCCATTTGGGTGCATTTCACTATGTGTGAAGGATGAGAATCTTTGACCCTTTTGACTTCCTTCTTGTTAACTCCTCTTGGGCGCATTTTGCCAGTGGAGGAGGATGAGAATTTCATACTTAGCAATTTTTATGCCACTACCTTGAGCTGGGCGCATTTAGGCTAGGGAGCAGGATAAAACTTGTTGACTGCTTTGACCCTTTTGCTTGTTGGGCGCATTTAGCATAGGGAGGTGGATTTTTATACTAAGAATATTTTCTTCATATTCCTCAGGCAAGTTGGGCGCATATGGAGGCATGAGCAGGATATCTTTATCACTTAGAAAATTTTTATCACTTGCCAACTGGATGAGGGCGCATTTTGCCTGGGGAGGTGGATGAAGTTCTTGACTTAGAAATTTTCTCAGCCATTTGTGCTTGAGGGCGCAATTTGCTATGTGAGGAGGATGAACATCAATACTTAGCCATTTTCCTCGTCCCTGCCAGCTTCTCCATGCCTTACTATTTATAGTAAGTCCTTCAATTCCTGCATCTCTGAAGCTCGGAATGATTTGAAATTTTGAATGCTGGATCCTCATGACTCCATTACCCTGCTGACATTGCCATTTCAGGTTGACTTGCTAAAAATAGCATATTTCTGAAGGTGGTTTACTATAAATAGTAACTGCTTGCGTTTGATAGTTCCACTGCTCCGATTAACTTGAAATTTGAATGAGGCGCTCCTCACCACGTGACCTGCCTATCGACATCAACGCATGTGCCTGACTTGCTATTTTTAGCCAGTTTCCAAATTGACTTACTATAAATAGTAAGTGCTCCGTTTGACTTGAAATTTTACCAACAGATAGCCTGAAGGATGCTGATCGCGATGGTTTACATCGGTTTTCGAAAATTCTGACTTTTGACTCCTCTTTTCAGGCTCCGAAGTTGGAAACCCTAATTCGCTCTGCATGCGTATCAAAAGATCTCTGTTTGCTCTTGTTACTGTGGCATTGCGATCAGCTCGTGATTCTGTACTGCTGGGAAGCGGCTGCCGGGATGCACCTGCTAAAAATAGTAAGTTCCTTACTGAGTGGTTATCTCTGTTTACATGTCACACCATCGCGAAGCTCTCGAAAAACCCATAAAGAATCATCCGACATGCAAAAGAAACCCTGACATGCAAACCCTAAAAATAGCCTCGAAAGACTAAATTCTAAAAGTTGTCGTCTCGACTTGCATGTTATACCATTGCGAAGGTCTCGAAAAACCCAGAAGGAATATCTAGACATGCAAAGAAAAACTTTGCATCTGAACCCCGAAATTTGTCCCCGAAGCTAGACTGCTAAAAATAGTAAGTTGCCTGTTTTCGCTCAAATTTAGCACGCAAGTAGCTTGATGTGCTCTGAATGCTGTGTGACTGTTGGAATCTCGAAAATGTTGACGGAATGCTCTGAATTGCACGCTTACTAAAAATAGTAAGTTGTCAGAATCTGATGAAAATTTGCTGAGAACCTGCTAGGAGCATACTGACAACAATGTTAGCCTCAGATTTCAATTTACTCACTTCATTTGACCTCAAATTGGCAAGGAAGCTCAAAACCCTAATTTCCAGACTTAGCCAAAATTTCACGTTATGGTTCAACGGCGGGCCTGTCCCAGAAAGATAGACAGAACGAGAGAGAGACAACAGCAAAAACAAACCAACATCAAACGAAAAGAAAAGCCAAAATTAGGGGGGTCCCCATTTGCAATGGGGCGATGTGTGAAAAACGTCACAACAATACCACTTGTAATGTCCCCTTTCTGGTGGAAGCACTTAAAGCTGAATCTTGTTTTCAAACTGTTCTCAAAGAGATGTTAGGAATGTTAGAGATCAATAAATTTCAGTAATAACATCTAATAAGTTCAAAGATGATATAAATATTTCATTCTTATCAAAGGATTATTCATTTCCTCCTTATCACTCATTATGAATGATTCTTCTTTAATATATTTCATAGGTACACTAAATGTAAAACATCTTTCGAGATCCCATAGTTAGATTTCTATTATACCGTTTTACCACATAGTGAATAAATGGTGTCATTATTTATAAGGCTCCATTATTGCTGCAAGCATCATTATTTGCACAATCGTATATATACATATATTCTATCTAAATAAGTATATGTCAACACTTCTAATTTGACTCAATCTAAGTATCTTTATTTTTATACACCTATATATATCAATATAACCTTACATTTATATACTTTATCCTCTATCATATATAAACCACTGATATATATATATATTCATATATTTACTCCATATAGATTACTTCATATATCATATATGTTACTCTTTATATATATATAATATATATATAACTATTGTATATTACTTCATATATCATTGATCACTTTACATATATCTGATCCTATCATAATATAAATTAATCCATAAGTCTGAAACCATAAAATAATTATGCTAACTGATAATCTGAAATCATAAACTCTATTATGCTAACTATAGTTTGAAATCCTAATTATTCTAATTGTAACCTGAAATCACAAATTGATAGATATATATACCAACCCCTAGTGCTGATCACCTTATTCTCTTTCCTTTCTCCAGCCACGGTGGCACTAGCATATATATTCCTCTTTTTATTCCTCCATTCGATGTCCTTCTTTTCCTTCCTTCCATACTTAAACACAACTTTGGGCTGCTGCTGGGGCCCGCGTTTCAGACATTGTCCCCCTTTTGGAAGGCAGTGAACTTAAACACTGAATATCTTGTAGAAAATCCACAATTCCTCTTGATGCCCCTGCATTGGATTCAAGAGAATATATTCCTCCCCTCACTATTTCTTTCTCATCTTATACGCTGGAGAAAGACATGCAGTTTCCGGAGGTTTGTGCCTTTTTACGGAAGGGACATGATTCTTATTAAGATCGCTGCATTCCAAGTAGCGATTACTTTTTGCTGACTCATTATTTATTTATGTTTATTTTCATGTTGTCTATTGATTATTATATATCTTATATATTTAGTCTATTTATTACTTGTTTATTCATTCTATTTATTAATTGGTGTTATATTTTAAATTATGATTTGTATTATTATTGACAAGATGCCAGCGGTTGTACAAGTGGAGATCAGAGGAAAAATCTTGACAAACACTATCGTTGATGGAGGATTGAGAGTCAACGTACTACCCGAAAACACATGGAAGAGTCTCGAGAAGCCTACACTCTGGCCACCGACATTTCAATTAGTGGGTGCCGATCAGCACAACATCAAGCTGTTGGGAACATTGATGGCGTAGAATATGATGATCAGGATGCAACTGTTCCTACTAAACTTCGTAGTCATCCCACTGTAGAAGAAGGCTTACGACGCACTGCTAGGACGAGGATGGTTGATTGCCGCCAAGGGAAGTCATAATTGGAAGAGGAACACACTCTTGATTGAGAGCAGCAAGCGGAAGTACATCATCGACTTGAAGAACCAGGTGAGGGAAGAATTTGCTTCCTTTAGATCAGAATCAGATGGAAGGGAGTTGGATGTTGACGAAAGAAGGCAGACGATGGAACCGAACGCCGATGGCATACTTGAACTCGAGAGTTGCTCAGAGGACAAGACAAGCTCACGGAATGGCCTATTTCATTGGCAGATGAAAGACTATGAGGTGTTCCGTCGAGAGTGTAACATGCTACAGATTGGAGAAACCCAAGAAGAAGAGAAGGGCACGTCCAACTAGACATTTTTGGTTGAGTATGACAAGTACATAGAAGGTGAAGAGGAGAAGGGCACGTTTGGCCAAACACTTCCGATCGAGTACAGAGAGTACAAAAAAAGTACCAGAATTGGACGATACACTTGCCCACAAGTCCGAACAAGTACGAGGTGAAGAAATTATGTCAGAGCCAAAAAATGGAAAAAATAAAGTAGAAAAATTAAAAAATATAAAAAATAAGAGAAAATATGGGAAAGTATGAAAAAATTGAAAAATTAGAAAAAAAGAAAGGAGACGAAGAGAGAAAAAAGAGACGAAGAAAGAGAAAAAGACGATGAGGAGAAAGAATAAAGAGATGAAGAAAGAGAAAAGGAAGACAAGGAAAGAGAAAAAGGAAGCAGAGAAAAAAATAAAAAGTTATAGGGGACGGAGACAAAAAATTCAAAGTGAAGAAAATAAAAATAAAAGACATCCTCAGAATAAAGACCGTACGGACCATTACAAAAACCAAGATGACACACCAAAGAGGAAAGTCCGTACGAGTAAGGAATGCATCCATACGAGTGGGAAAAGGCTTAAGCGCACATGCCAAAATTAAAAATAGGGTCGTACGACATGGGGAGAGCATAAAAGCCATACTAGTGTTTAAAATCATAAGAGCGGTACAAGTTTCTCAAATCACAAAAGTCGTACGAGTTTCTAAAATTACAAAAGCCATACAAGTGGAAAGTGGAAGGTCCATGCAAGGCATTCAGGAATCCGTAGGAGGCAAGAAAAAGGCGATCACACGAGTTTTAAAAATCAAAGGAAGCGTACAAGGGCGGAACAAAAAGTTTGTACAAACCACCCAGAAGTCCGTACGAGGGAAGGAACAAAAGAGCGCATTCGAACAAATTACAAAGGTTGTACGAGTAGGTGGAGTAAGAAAGGCCGTATGGATTGGTGAAGCAAAGAATGTCGTACGGAGATTCAAGATAAAAAGGTCTGTACAAGTGCAAGTCGAGAGATCCATATGGAATAATATGTCGTCTGTACGAGCCAGTGAATCAGAGGACGTACGAGTCATTAAGGTGTGGGTCGTACAAAATAGTGGTATTGGCATGAGCATTCCACCTAGAGAGGAAAAAATTAAATCTTCTGAAGCTGAGCAAGGTACCGTACGTCCAGGGAGAAGTGAGCAAGCCATACAAGTAGTAACTGCATCAAGTACAGACCAAGGAAATAAGAGTGCAGGTGTTGTGACCTTTTCACACATCGCCCCATTGCAAATGGGGACCCCCATTAATTTTTGCTCTGTTCCTCGTCTTTTGGCTTTGGTTTTCTCTCTCTCTGTCTCTGTCTCTTTTTTGCTGTTTGTCTTTCCGGGATGTGCCCGCCTTTGAGCTTAAACGTGAAATTTTGGCGAGGTCTGAGAATTAGGGTTTGCTTTCTTCTGGTTTGTTTGAAGTCAAATGGAGTGAATAGGTTGAAATTTGAGTTTGGCAATGCAGTTAGTAAGCTTCCAGCAAGTTCCCAGCAAAATTTCATTGAGTTCTAACGACTTACTATTTTTAGTAAGTACCAATTTGGGGCCTATTTTCTTGGGATTTTCAGATTCTGACAATTGCACTGCACTTAGAACATTGTGAGATACCTGCGTACAAAATTTGAGTTGAAACAGACAACTTACTATTTTTAGCAGTTTTGCCTTTAGAGGCCATTTTTAGGGTTTGCATGTTGGAATTTTCAATGCATGTCAGCATAATCTTTTTGGGTTTTCCGAGAGTTTCACAACGAGGTAACATGCAAACAGAGTTGATCACTTTTCTGGGACTTGCTAGTTTTAGCCAGTGCTTGCATGTTGATCATTTTCTTGGGTTTTTTTGGGTTTTTTGAGATATCTCGGGTAGTGTGACATGCAAATGCATCCAACAGTCAGAAGATCACTTTCTCGGACACTTACTATTTTTAGCAGGATCACTTTGGCAGCTTCCCAACACTTCAAAATCACGAACATAGCAACATGCAACAGGAACGAGGTCAAATGGAGACCATTTGAGCAACATGCAAGTCAGATTAGGGTATCCAGCTTCCAGACCCAAAATGAGGGGTCAAACGCCAAAATTTCCGAAAAACAAGGTATCCCATCACGATCAACATCTTTCAAGGAACCCGCTGATAAAATTTGAAGGCGATCCGAGCACTTACTATTTATAGTAAGGCACTTCTCAAACAGGGCTATAAATAGCAGGTCAGGGCGAGACACCAGTGTGAGTAGGTCAAGCAAGTGATGAGGACCCCATGGAGCGAATTTTAGATCAAACGAAGTTGCAGAGGTTCGAAAATCAAGCACTTACTATTTTTAGCATGTCCATGTAGAGGAATTAGGGTTTCCTAAAAAGTAGGGTGAAACACAAGGGTCACACGGAAGCAACATCTAGTCACGATCAACACCCTTCAGGCAATCCACTCACAAAGTTTGAGCTCATTTTGAACAGTTGCTAATTTTAGTAAGTTGCTAAAAATAGCAGGTACATGCAGGCATTATGCACCAACAACTCAGTCACGTCACGAGGTTCGAGGCAAAGCAAAAATCCAGCCTTTTGGAGCTTGAAATCAGCTTGAAATGCAAAAATTTGAGAAACTTTCTAAAAATAGCAGGTTAGGGCAATCTGAGGGTAACATGAGCAACCCGCCCTAAGTCAGAAAAAAAGGCTTGAAAATCATCCAGGTATGGTGAGACTGAAAGCTTGACATCCTCAAATCCACCCTAGAAGCTTGAAGAGCCATTAAAAATTCACTTAAGTCTGGGAAATTTGAAGTCCAACATGCCAAATGCGCCTTAGCTTGAGAGGCTGAATTGAAAATTTGTCTAAGTCCTCAAAACTTGAAGCTTGCCCATGAATATGCGCCTTGGAAGGTTGGAAGAGACTTGAAAAATGTCTAAGGCATTTAAATTTGAAGCTACTACCCTCATATGCGCCTTAGCTTGAAGGAGGAAGCCTTGAAATTTTCTAAGGCATTGAAATTGAAAGCTTGAGGGGTCATATGCGCCCAAGAAGAAGAGAAGGCCTTGAAATTTTCTAAGGCATAGAAATTGGAAGCTCCCACCCCCAAATGTGCCCTTGAGGGAGAATGGAAGATGAGATGCCTAGGAAATTTTCTAAGTGTGAAAAATGAAAGTTGAGGAGTCCAAATGCGCCTAAAGGAAAGAGGGTGACTCAAAAAATTTCTAAGGCATTGGAATTGAAGGTAGATACCCTCAAGTGCGCCCAACTTAAGAAGGAAGACGGAAAAAGTTGCTAAGTAGTGACAATTGAAGTAGGACCCCTTGAATGCGCCCTAGTAAAGAGTTTGACTTAGAAATTTGGCTAAATGAAAGTCCAAGGTGGTATATGCGCCCAAAGCATCAAGGTGAGTGATTGAAAATATTTCTAAGTGTTGAAAAGTGACAGCTCAGACCCCTATATGCACCGTTGAAGAAAGAGATGCTTGGAGATTTTGCTAAGTGCTTGAAATTAGAAGTTCACCTTGTGAAATGCGCCCAACTTGAACAAGTGATTGAAAATATTCTAAGTTTCACAAAATGGAAGTAGAGGTCCTTAAATGCGCCTTAGTAACCTGAAGCAGTGGAAATTTTTCTAAGTGTTTGAAAATGAAAGTGCACAGCGTCAAATGTGAAATATTCCGAGCCA
Organism: Sequoia sempervirens; assembly: GCA_007258455.2. Classification (NCBI taxonomy): domain Eukaryota; kingdom Viridiplantae; phylum Streptophyta; class Pinopsida; order Cupressales; family Cupressaceae; genus Sequoia; species Sequoia sempervirens. The sequence goes on along the minus strand of VDFB02351997.1, from coordinate 112,482 downwards.
AATTTTTTCGTTTTTCAATTAACAGATTACAACATTACAAGCAAGTGCACCCGTTAAGGTTAGATGGATAAACCAAAACGTGCAAGAAAGCAACTCTAACCAGGATGGCGCCGATGATGGCGAGCATTGGTCAGAGGATCTTCTACTCTAGATACAGAAAGGAACTCAACGTCAAGTATGTGCTACCCAATCCAAGGCGGAGTGAGGGGCGACCATATGACGGAGTGATTACAGAATTTAATGCTTGAAATAAATGCTGAAACTGGAAAATGCTCGACACCCAGAATGTGCTTGCTGACCCAAGATGGGAAAGTAGCTACCATAGGGCGGAGATCTATCTATGACAAACTTCAAATGAAATTGAGCATTACAAATTCAAATTAACAAGCTTAAGAATACTGCCAGTACTACTGTCAGTTTACAGAGTGAAGATTATACACCTATCAAGAGATTAGAACTGGAAATATTCACCAATTACAATACAATAATAATTCCTTTGATTTGATTCACGAGGCCACATCAAATTCTCACAATGAATTGGAAGTAATAATTCTGTTTTCTGTTTTTACAAATCTGTATTTTGCACATAAAAACCAGCAGCCTATGAAAGTATTCAAATGCTCATAACTCCCTATCAACTTGCTCAAATGACACGATTCCTGAAGCACAAGACTCCCAGCAAGATGGCGCTCAAGCTAATATAAGGAAACAGACTCTAAATGCTTCTAATGAATAAATGCACAAATCCCAATGCATGAAAAAGTACGGCCCAGCTGAAGAAATCGATTCCCTTTTAAAAATTGCAAACTCAACTAAAAATTCTATAACTTGGAGAATGATGGTGCCTAAGCCTAACACAGCCAATGAGCTAACACCCACAATGATATTTTTGGTATTTTATGATTTATGAATAAAATATGCAATCTGCTGTCTAGAAACAGTGCAATAAGCTGAAACTATTAAATGCCAATTTCGAATCTAACTATGCAATGAGCTGAGAACAAAACACACTAAATGCAACTCACAGTACAATGATTCACCACTAGATGTTGTCTTCCAAACACGAAGTGATGCCCAAGCTAGGAGGCCTTCATTCCTCGAAGCAGTCCCAGAGCCAATCTGGCAACATAACAGTATAGTCGTCCAAAGATCCAGAAATGATGCACAAGACTTCTTTTTATAAGTTCCGTTTGACTTCACGAAACCCTAAAATCCAACTCAAAGTTCAAACCCTAACTCTTCCTTCAATATGGCGTCCTTTTCACCTTTAGCTCAATAATCATATTTTAATTAAAACATCACCTTGATAAATGCACCCCAATTAATTTGCTTTGACTTAGGAGAACTCATCAAATATTAAATATAACCTTAATGAAGGTGCCACCCTTTGAGTCCATCTTTTAAAATAACTTTAAGTCATTCGACTAGGCCAAGGTGATAAATAACATTTTAATTATAATGTTATTTTTAAGTGAAACGAGCTCGACTTCCCAGAACTGCATTCTGAAGCCCAAAACTGAATACGCCACTTGAGTCAACTGAAGGGGAAAGTCAACTGCCTGATACCACCCTGTTTACTGCCAAAAATAGAATTTACTAAAAATAGTAAATTCCAGAAAATGCTCTGAATGCCGAGATGAACATACCCCTGCGAAGCTCTCTGAAAACCCAGAAAGAATCCGCCATTGAATCCATCATCTCTGAGCAATGACCTCCTCAAAAATAGGAAACCCTAATTTAACTTCCGACTAGCCTTCGAGTTCCCAAAGAAAGGCCAACGGTCACTGGAAATGTCAGGTTTGAGAAGGGGACATTACAGTCCACCCTCCCCAAGATTGCTTGTCCTCAAGCAATCACAAACTAGGATGCTGCAATATCTCATCACTTTCCCAAGTTGCATCCTCCATAGGAAGGTTCTTCTACTTAACCAAACATTCTCTGATAGTTCTATTCCTCAAAGAACGTTCTCTGACATCAAGTATCTCCTCTGGAACTAGAACCAACTGTCCCTCTTCATCCAACGGTGGCAACTGTGAAGAAGCAACCACATTGTGTCCAAGTGCCTTCTTGAGGCGAGACACGTGGAAGACGTTATGCACTCTACTATCTGAAGGTAGCTCTAATTCATAAGCTACTGCCCCAACTTTTCTGATGACCCTAAATGGCCCATAGAAGCGAGGTTTGAGCTTCTCAGCTCCACTCTTCTTGAGAGTAGACTGTCTATAAGGTTGTAAACGGAGATAGACCATATCCCCAACCTCAAAAGAACGCTCTACACGCCTCTGATCAGCATACAACTTCTGCTGATTTTGTGCAATCTGCAAATTATCCTTCAAGGATCTCATTATGTCTTGACTATGCTGCAACAAATCCTTGGCTAATGGTGCTTTGCTGTCACCAAACACCAAATCTGCAAAACTGGGTGCTTCATACCCATAAAGTGCCAAGAAAGGAGACATCTTAATTGACATGTGGAAAGTAGAGTTGTAGCAGTACTCGCCTATATGCAGCCACTTGACCCAAGCTTTCTGTTGTTCTGACACATAATTTCTCAAGTAGCCTTCCAACCACTTGTTCACCACTTCTGTTTGCCCATCAGTTTGGGGGTGATAACTCGTGCTTGGAGTGAGCACAGTACCACTCATTCTGAAAACTTCCTGCCAAAAGGTACTTAGGAACTTGCTGTCCCTATCACTTACAATATTCTTTGGCAACCCATGCAGCCTAAACACCTCTCGAAAGAACAAATCTGCAACTTGGGCTGCAGAAAAAGTGCTGGTAATGGCAAAGAAATGAGCAAATTTGGTTAATCTGTCAACTACCACGTAAATACAATCCTTCCCTTGGGCCTTGGGCAACCCAGTGATGAAATCCATCGAAATGCTTTCCCATTTTTGATTGGGAATTGGAAGTGGTTGCAGCAAACCGGCTGGTAATGTATGCTCATTTTTATTCGCTTGACAAACAGGACACTCCTGAATGTAGCGTTGAACCTCTCTCTTCAAACCTTTCCAAGAAAACCTTTCTCGGATCTGCCTATAGGTCTTGAAAAAACCTTGGTGACCAGCAACTGGAATGTCATGAAAATTCAAAAGAATCTTCTTCTTGAGCTTAGAATCAGCTACTAGGAAGATTCTCCCCTTATACTGGATCAATCCCTCAACCACCTGGTACCTTTCATCATGGAAAGTACCTTCCAGAATGCTGGTTGCAAACTGATTTTTGGCATAATCAGCAAGCAACATGTCTCTCCAATCTGCAGTAAGCTCACACAATGAGCTAAGATGAGGCCTTCTGGAGAGAGCATCGGCCACGACATTATTTTTCCCTTTGACATATTCAATGTCAAAGTCGTAAGCTTGAAGCTTACTCACCCATTTCTGTTGCCTCTCATTTAGATCCTTCTGGTGCATAAAATGCTTGAGGCTATTGTGGTCAGTCTTAACCACGAATTTGTTCCCCACCAAGTACTGCCTGAACTTGGCTAATGCATGCATAATAGCAAGCATTTCTTTATCATAGATTGAGTATGTCCTCTCAACACCCCGTAACTTTCTACTTTCAAACACGATAGGGTGTTTGTCTTGCATCAGGACAGCCCCCACTCCTTCACCTGATGCATCACATTGCAGCTCGAATGGCTTGGAGAAATCCGGGATAGCCAAGACTGGGCACGAACTCATGATCTTCTTGAATTTATCAAAAACAATTTGAGCCTTTTCTGACCAAGCAAAGGCTCCCTTTTTGGTGAGATCAGTAAGGGGAGCAGCATTCTGTGAATACCCCTTTACGAATCTCCGATAAAAACCACAAAGGCCCAAAAAACCTTTCAACTGAGTCAAGCTCTCAGGAGGTGGCCAATCAACTACTGCTTTGATTTTTTCTGGATCCACCTTCACTCCCTCAGCACTGATTATGTGGCCAAGGTACAGTAACTCCACCATTCCAAATTCACATTTGGAAGCTTTTGCAAATAAGCTCTCAGATTCCATGATACTAAGCACTTCCTCCAAGTGCTTGAGGTGATCCTCCCAAGTCTTGCTGTAGATCAGAATGTCATCAAAAAATATCAGCACAAACCTTCGTAACTGATTCTGGAAGACACGGTTCATGCAAGACTGAAAGGTAGCCGGAGCGTTAGTCAACCCAAATGGCATGACTAAGAATTCAAAATGGCCATAGTGGCATCTGAAAGCTGTCTTTTCCACATCTGATCCCCTCATTCGTATCTGATGGTAACCCGACCTCAGATCAATCTTCGAAAAGAACTTAGCCCCATGTAGCTCATCAATGAGCTCATCTATCCTGGGAATGGGGTATCTATTTTTGATGGTGCTTTGGTTCAAAGCACGATAGTCCACGCACATGCGCATGGTACCATCCTTCTTTTTCACAAGAACCACTGCAGATGCAAAAGGGCTCTTGCTTGGGCGTATGAAACCCATCTCCAAAAGTTCCCGAATATTCTTCTCGATCTCATCCTTTTGCCTCTTCGGATACCGATATGGAGTTGTGATCACCGGTTTGGCTCCTTCCTTGAGCTCTATGATGTGTTCTGAACCCCGTTCAGGTGGCGGTCCAGGAGGCAAATCTGCAAAGACTTTGCTCTTCTTCGTGAGTAGTGACTGGATATCAGGAGGTTGGTCACGTTTAGTCTCAACAGGACTAGCAGGAAGTATCATGCATTCGGCAACCCACTCAGCTTGATCGTGACGGATCAGCTTTGCCATTCTTTTGAACGACACTACTCGAGGACCCCCATTGGACATGCCTCTCAAAACTATCCTCTTTCCATCCGATTGGAACTTCAACTCCATAGTCTGCAGATTCAAAGAGATCTCTCCAAGAGATCGCAGCCATTGGATGCCTAGAACGGCATCAGTATCCCCAATGTGAACTACATAGAAGTCATCCTTGACTTCGTAGTTGCCCAACTGCATGGTCATGTTAGATATTTTCTTGGTGCAAGAAATATGGAATCCATCGGCAACCATGACCTTGAATCCTTCGAACTCCTCTGTTTGCAGCCCCTTCTTGGCTACCACAACTTCATCAATGAAGTTATGAGTTGCTCCAGTATCGATCAAAGCAACGATTCGCTGCCCTTTGATCATCCCACGAACCTTGAATGATTCGTTTCTTTGAAAACTAGAAAGTTGAGCTAAAACTCCACCACTTTCCTTCTCATCTCCGGATTCTTCTGGAGCTCTATCTTCATTTTCTTCAAAATCAGATTGCTGGTCGGAAAAATCAGAACTACTTTCCCCAGCAGAATAGTACTCAATCTGATTGAACTTGACCCCTTTAGGACAAACATGGTCTTGAGACCATTTTTCCTGACACCGGAAACACAACCCTTTTCTTCTGAGTTCATTCAGGGTTTCTTGATCCAACCTGGTGACATGGGGATTGCGATTCTTGAACTCCTTGTTCTGAGGTCTCAAATGATTTTTATGCTGAGGCCTTTTTCCTTTATCCCTTTTCTGAAAAGGGGAGTTTGACTGAAATTTTGCCTTAGGAGCAGCCCACTCCATGTTTCTCGCCTTTTTCATGGCCTCTTGCAGTGTTGGTGGATCAAAGGCTTTAATCCAACCTTTGAGTGGTTCTGTCAAACCCTCACTGAAAAGAATCACCAACCTTCGCTCCGTGATTCCAGTCACCATGACTGAAAGTCTCTGAAACTCCGCAATGTAGGCATCCACTGTGCCATACTGTCTCAATTGAGCAAGCTCTCTGAAATGGATCTCAGGATCTTTTTTCTCAAACCTTTCGATGAGCCTAGTGGTGAACTCATCATATGTTGTGATAGACCGATGGCCTAGAGTGACGAGGCCATGGTACCACCACTCGTGCGCCACCCCATCAAGGTGTAGCGTAGCGAACTTGATCGCTTCTTCTTCCGCCATTGGTCTGAGAGCTAGATAGTTATCCAGCTTTTGAATCCAAGCTCGGGCTGAACTTGTATCACTCCCATCAAAATGAGGAAGTATAACTTTGTTGACAGCTTGGTACAAGTCTCCTTGATTTGATGGTCTTCTTTGATCAAAGTTTCTTCCTTGCCCTTTGTTCTTCCTCTTATGATCCATGAAATCATTGAAGGACATGTCCATCCTGATGTCGACAGGTAGAGAGTCATACTCTGTACGGCCAACCCTCAACTGCTCCACGAATGAAGCATTCTCTTCAGGCTCTGGCTGATTGACTACAGGAGCTAGAAAAGTGGGCTTGAATGGTCTGGAAGAGATGTAAGTGTTGTTTGACACTGTCCGGGCTGCATGCTCATCATGCTGGTTGGAAGCACTATGCTCCCCTCTGTGGCCTGAGTTGTTCTGTGGAACATTATTCTGCCCCATTTTCCCCATCATGAAAGATACCATGTCCATCAAGGCATCCATCTTTTTCCCAAACTCCTTCCCGGGACTCGTAGATCTCTCTCTTCCTTTTCCACTGTCATCTCTGTTGCCAGAACTTCTTTCACCGCCACCAAGAATCCTTTCATTTCTTTCATTATCCCCCATTTCTGTTTCTTGTGAAGGCTCCCAATTAGCCCTCAAAATCTCTGAAGCTGTTTGACCTTCTGGAGGTTGATACAACTGTGTCTGAACTGTATCCCTCTTGTATACTCTTGCCAAATACCTCTGTTCTCTGTCACTCATAGAAGGCTGATTTCACAGGATGGCAGGATGCGTGGCTCTGATACCACTGAAATATTCCAAGCCAAATTTTTTCGTTTTTCAATTAACAGATTACAACATTACAAGCAAGTGCACCCGTTAAGGTTAGATGGATAAACCAAAACGTGCAAGAAAGCAACTCTAACCAGGATGGCGCCGATGATGGCGAGCATTGGTCAAGAGGATCTTCTACTCTAGATACAGAAAGGAACTCAACGTCAAGTATGTGCTACCCAATCCAAGGCGGAGTGAGGGGCGACCATATGACGGAGTGATTACAGAATTTAATGCTTGAAATAAATGCTGAAACTAGAAAATGCTCGACACCCAGAATGTGCTTGCTGACCCAAGATGGGAAAGTAGCTACCATAGGGCGGAGATCTATCTATGACAAACTTCAAATGAAATTGAGCATTACAAATTCAAATTAACAAGCTTAAGAATACTGCCAGTACTACTGTCAGTTTACAGAGTGAAGATTATACGCCTGTCAAGAGATTAGAACTGGAGATATTCACCAATTACAATACAATAATAATTCCTTTGATTTGATTCACGAGGCCACATCAAATTCTCACAATGAATTGGAAGTAATAATTCTGTTTTCTGTTTTTACAAATCTGTATTTTGCACATAAAAACCAGCAGCCTATGAAAGTATTCAAATGCTCATAACTCCCTATCAACTTGCTCAAATGACACGATTCCTGAAGCACAAGACTCCCAGCAAGATGGCGCTCAAGCTAATATAAGGAAACAGACTCTAAATGCTTCTAATGAATAAATGCACAAATCCCAATGCATGAAAAAGTACGGCCCAGCTGAAGAAATCGATTCCCTTTTAAAAATTGCAAACTCAACTAAAAATTCTATAACTTGGAGAATGATGGTGCCTAAGCCTAACACAGCCAATGAGCTAACACCCACAATGATATTTTTGGTATTTTATGATTTATGAATAAAATATGCAATCTGCTGTCTAGAAACAGTGCAATAAGCTGAAACTATTAAATGCCAATTTCGAATCTAACTATGCAATGAGCTGAGAACAAAACACACTAAATGCAACTCACAGTACAATGATTCACCACTAGATGTTGTCTTCCAAACACGAAGTGATGCCCAAGCTAGGAGGCCTTCATTCCTCGAAGCAGTCCCAGAGCCAATCCGGCAACATAACAGTATAGTCGTCCAAAGATCCAGAAATGATGCACAAGACTTCTTTTTATAAGTTCCGTTTGACTTCACGAAACCCTAAAATCCAACTCAAAGTTCAAACCCTAACTCTTCCTTCAATATGGCGTCCTTTTCACCTTTAGCTCAATAATCATATTTTAATTAAAACATCACCTTGATAAATGCGCCCCAATTAATTTGCTTTGACTTAGGAGAACTCATCAAATATTAAATATAACCTTAATGAAGGCGCCACCCTTTGAGTCCACCTTTTAAAATAACTTTAAGTCATTCGACTAGGCCAAGGTGATAAATAACATTTTAATTATAATGTTATTTTTAAGTGAAACGAGCTTAACTTCCCAGAACTGCATTCTGAAGCCCAAAACTGAATACGCCACTTGAGTCAATTGAAGGGGAAAGTCAACTGCCTGATACCACCCTGTTTACTGCCAAAAATAGAATTTACTAAAAATAGTAAATTCCAGAAAATGCTCTGAATGCCGAGATGAACATACCCCTGCGAAGCTCTCTGAAAACCCAGAAAGAATCCGCCATTGAATCCATCATCGCTAAGCAATGACCTCCTCAAAAATAGGAAACCCTAATTTAACTTCCGACTAGCCTTCGGGTTCCCAAAGAAAGGCCAACGGTCACTGGAAATGTTAGGTTTGAGAAGGGGACATTACAAAATGTGCCCTAGGAAGTTGAGGGGCGGAGAAATATCTTAATTCATTCAAAATGAAAGTCCACCATAGTAAATGCGTTCAAAGAAGAGACGTCAAGGTGAGAAGTTCTAAAAGAGAAATGAAACACCACCATCCCAATTGCACCATCAAGGTGAAGAAATTTGCAGAGCCCTTCGAATCTGCCCATGATGAAAGGTTGTAAAGAAGGAAAAGTCTACTGGATAAAATGATGAATGAGGCCACTTACACCTTGGAAGTCAAGACATGGAGATTAGGTATGTAAGGAGAGTTTATATTATTGAGTGTTCTAATGCTCTTCTCTTTATCTGTTTTGCAGGATGATCGCCAAGGCCAAAGCACAATGACTTGAAGTGATGAAGCAAATAGTCCAAGACGATAAAATCATGAAGAGAGATGTTGGAAGAAATGGATATGTGTTGGAATTTCTCCTCAAAGACTCAATATGCACCCAACGCAGTCAGGCGAATGGCGAGCGGGAATGATTGAATCCAAGACAAGAAAATCTTTCAAGTTCAGAATAAAGGAAAAGATGAAGGCCCAGGCGTTGGAGACTGACATCATGACGGATTGAAGGACAAAATAAAGGAATTCTTCTTAAGTCTGGAGTCCTCTGGCAATGACCCAAAAGATGTTCTCCAGCATGCTTAGTACAACTCAAGATGCAGTGGCAGGAGGGAGGAAAATCACCATCGAGCAGGAGAAAGAAGTTGCCGCCTCGGGGTCAGATCGAGAACGTGCTTGCCATACCCTTTCAAGAAGTTGAAGCCATGATGATCAGACTCATCCAGTTTGCAGTCAAGAAGAGGAACAAGAACAATGCGAACGCGTCTATGGACAAGAATCTTCTAGAAGATGGTGGACATTAATTACTCATTTATTACCCCTCTTCTTGGTGGCGGTTTTTAGGGTTAGGGCTTATGTGGCTCGATCTGAGCCGTCCATCTGATTGTAATCTGAGTCGTCCATTGGACTTGGCCAGCTATATAAAGGGGCATCCCCCCTCATTTGTAATTCATTAGACAGTAGAGATTAGAGTAGACATAGAGTAGAGAGACAACTTAGAGATAGCTTAGTATAGATTGGTAGGATAGTTTGAAGAAGGAAAGTTTTTCCTTTGAAAACTTTGTGAGAAATTGTTGTGAACACTCTCTCAATAAAAAGAGTTTTCATTGATGATGATCTCGTCTTTTGTTGTGAGTAGCTAGCAAGGTTTCTTCGTCCTTTTGATTCGAGTAGAATCTTGAAGTATTAAAAATTTCATTTCATGCATGTAGTAGATAGTAACTATGGAATGTGGTCTTCAATTTGAGCAAACTTCGTCCATCCATACCACTAGTGGGCTCACTAATGGTGAGTTCACCTTGCGTGGTCAACTGGAAACCTGTGGACTTAGCTTCGATTACGATCTTCATGTTGGTATGTGTCATCGTGATGGTGTCTTCATTGTTGAATTGTAATCTGAACACCTTGAGCTACTCCTCTGAAGATTGCACCAGTTCTGTGGAAGCTGTCCGAAGTGAGGCAAAGCGGAGCCTGGTTGAAGTCTACGAGAATTGATCACCATGTCCCACACCTTAGAGTAGATCATAGCATCTTCTATCCCTGCACTCATCTAAATTCCGTACTTTCTGGTTAGTATAGGAAACCCGTGCTTCATTGATAAATCTTTCGAACTTTGAAAATTCCTTTCTCCGTTGTTGAACAATTTTGTAAGTCCCTTTGAAATACCAACAAATCACATTGAGCCAACTGAGACTATCCACTGCATGAAGGAACCTTGGAGTTGAATGCATGATCTTTCTAGCAATCTTAGCATGTAGGAGATTTTGTTCTAGAGAGGATAGTCACCGTTGGTACATTTATTCTGTGTTGGTGCAGTCACGAAAAACACATCAACAGGTGCTAGGGGAAGGATCACACTACCAAGAAGGGCGAAAGTGGCAAAGGGAGCGGGATCAAACATGTCAAAATCTCTAATTTCGGGCTTCATCAGCAATATTTGGAACTTGTTGAAAACAAATGAAAATGATGCACGCCATAGACGTCGAAATCTCATGGTGATGGAATGCCATGACAAACCATAAACAAGGCAGTGAACTATTTTAAAAAATGCCTCAAAGAAATGTGGTCTCATGGTGACGGAATGCCATGACAAGCAAATAGTGGCCTCATAGTGATGGTCATGGTATTCCATCACCATGAGACCACTTCTTGAGGCATTTTTTCAAACAGTTCACTGCCTTGTCTATGCTATTGCTTACTATTATGCTTTGATAGATTTTATCCAAACATCCATAGCTTGTTCAAAAGCACCTGTTTTAGTATGGATTGTCATGGCATTCCATCACCATGAGACCACATTTCTTTTAGGCATTTTTCCAAACAGTTCACTGCCTTGGTGCTATGGCTAAAAGCTTGAAACAGGTGCTTTCAAACATGCTATGGATGCTTGGAAAACATCTATCAAAGCATAATAGTAAGCGACAAGCTATGGTCTCATGGTTTTTTCTTTTTTTCGCACAAAGATCAGCATGATTTTATTCGCATTCTTTTGTAAGTTTTAAACATGTTTTTTTGGTGATTTTGCAGTTTGAAACAGGAAAAAATTGTTGACCAAAAAGTCAAATATATTTTCAAAATATCTGGGAAAAAATCGTCCAGCTTGCCGATTTTTTTAAAATCGCGATTAATCGGGATTTTTTGCAGATTTATGCTTTTATGGATAAAACTATGTGAAAATTGCTCCGATATCATGTTTAAAAAAAAAGAACATAAAAATTGTATTTTTCTATTAGATATTAGGATAAAACATTACAGATATGCTAGCCTCCTTTTATATGGTTTGGAGTGAAGATAAAATCCTAAAAATAATAAACTAAGATTAAAAATAAACTAATCTAATTTAAAGTCACTAAAGTGACTTTATTATGAAAGTAAGTCTTAATTATCTCTAATATGTATAGGTTCCTATTGATGTGTTTTTCGTGACTGCACCAACACAGAATAAAGTTGCCAACGGCTACCCTACTCTCTCTTGATCAAAGTTTCCAGCACGCTAAGATTGCGAGAGAGTTCGTGCGTTCAACTCCAAAGTTCCTTCATGCAGTGGATAGTCTCAGTTGGCTTGATGTGATTTGTTGGTATTTCAAGGGGAGTTATGTAATTGTTCACTCCAGAGGAAGGGGTTTTCAGGATTCTGAGGATTTATCAGTGAAGCTCAAATTTCTTAAACTAACCGGGAAGTACTGAATTTAAATGGTTGCAGGGATAGAAGATGCTATAGACTAATCTACGCATGGGATGTGGAGATCAATTTTCACAAGCCTCAACCAGATTCTACTTTGCCTCACTTCGGACAACTTCCACAGAACCGGTGCAATCTTCAAAGGGAGTAACTGAAGATATTCAGATTACAATTCAACAATGAAGACACCATCACTATGACGCATACCAACATGAAGATCGTAATCGGAGTTAAGTCCACAAGTTTCCAGTTGACCACGCAAGGCGAACTCACCATCAGCGAGCCCACTAGTGGTATGGATAGACGAAGTTTGTTCAAATTGAAGACCACATTCCACAGGTACTATCTACTACTTGCATGAAACAAAATATATTTACTTTAAAATCCTACTTGAAGTAGAAGGACGAAGAAACTTAGCTGGCTACTCACAACAAAAGACGAGATCATCATCAATGAAAACTCTTTTTATTGAGACAGTGTTCACAACAATTTCTTACAAAGTTTTCAAAGGAAAAACTTTCCTTCTTCAAACTATACTATCAATCTATCAGCTATGCTAACTCTAGGCTATCTCTCTAATGCTCTCTATGTCTAATCTAATCTCTACTCTAATGAGGTACAAATGAGGGGGGATGCCCCTTTTATAGTTGGACTAGTCCAATGGATGACTCAGATTACAATCAAATGAAGGGCTTAGATTGAGCCACATAAACCCTAACCCTAAAAACGGCCACCAAGAAGAGTGGGGTAATAATTGAGCAATTAATGTCCACCATCTTCTAGAAGATTCTTGTCTGGAAACGTGTTCACATTGTTCTTGTTCTTCTTCTCGACTGCAAATTCGATGAGTCTGATCAACACTGCTTCTGTTTCTTGGACCGATATGGCAGGCACGTTCAGCTGTTTGACGATGATCTTCCTCCTTGTTGTCATGGTACCTTTGGTTATGCGAAGTATGCTGGAAAACATTCTTCTGGGTCATTGTCGAAGGACTTCAGGCTTAAGAAGAATTCCTTTATTCTGTCCTTCAATCTGTCATGATGTTAGTCTCCAACGCCTTGGCCTTCATCTTTTCCTTCATCTTGAAAGATTTTCTTGTCTTGGATTCAATCATTCCCGCTTGCCATTTGCTTGACTGCGTTGGGTGCATATTGAGTCCTCGAGGAGAAATTCCAACACTTAGCCATTTCTGATAACATCTCCCTTCATGGTTTGGACGCAAGTGAGACATCATGGAGAGGCTTGAAACATGTAACTTTATTTCATGCTACAGTTGCAATATTGTCCTGAATTATTCGCTCCATCACTTCAAGTCGTCCCACTTTGGTCCCGGCATTCATCCTGCAAAACAGATAAAAAGAGGAGCATCAGAACACTTATAATAAAAATTCACTTTACTCACCTGATATCCATGTTCTGATCTCCAAGGCTTGAGTGGTCTCCAGATCTGATAGGCTTCATCGTTTTTTTCTAGCCAACTTTGCTTTCTTCATGATTTTTCATCATCTATTGGCTGGGCGTATAACACCTGTGCTTCATATTTCAATGCCTTAGACAAATTTCCAACCCATCTACCTTAGAAATAATTTATTTCCTCTAGAAAATTTCATCAACCAGGCACCCGAGTAAGATCTCCATCTTAAAGTCTCTGGCTGTAATGTCCCCTTCCAGTTGACATCTCTCAGTACTTGAGATTAGCCTATTATGTGGCCCTCGTAGGCTAATATGGAGGATAGAGGGTCTTGTTGAGGCATGGCTTGGCTTCAGTTATCAAAATTATTTAGTTTGGCTTTTGTTTGGGGTCTTTTGGACATCATTTGCTTGACTTACTATTTTTAGTAAGTGGAGACACGCAGCGGAGCACCCCTGCTATTTTTAGCAGTATGGTCTGGTCATATGCAGATTCAGTCACTTATCATCCGGCTTCAGACGGTTTGTCATTTGGACTTATATTGAGAGAGATATTAATATTTATTTGCCAAAATAAATATTAATTTAATTGAAGCTTATATTATAAAGTTATAATGTAATTTAATATTATAACTGTTGACGTGGTTTTTGAGACCGCACCAACACAGAATAAAGTTGCCAATGGCTTCCCTATTCTCTCTTGAACAAAGTATTCAGCATGCTAAGATTGCGAGTAAGATCATGCTTTCAACTCCAAGGTTCCTTGAGTGCGAATAGGCTCAGTTTGGCTCGATGTGATATTGCTGGTATGTCAAGGGGACTTACACAATTGTTCGACGGCTAACAACAAACAGTAGACTAAGGGCTTTCGTGTGATTCAAATGATTTGGCAGGTAAGCACAAGTTTCCTAATTCTAACCGGAAATGAACTGAATTTAAAAGGGTGTAGGGCCTAAGAAGTTTATGTTCTATTCTAAATGCAGGATATGTGGAGCTTCATTTCGATAGACTTCAACCGGATTTCACCTAGCCTCCGTCGGACAGCCTCAGCAAAATCGGTGCAATCTTCAAGGGAAATAGCAAAAGATGTTCAAATTATGACTTAACATGCATACACCATCACAACGACGCATATAAGCATATAAATCACAACCGAAGTTAAACTCAAGATAATGTCCAGTCGACCACACAAGGCGAACTTATCATCAACAAGCCGCTAGTGGTATGGAATAAAGCGAAGCTATCTCAATAAAACATCACACACCAAAGTATGCTACTTGCATGAATTTAATCTACTTGGATACGAAAGGAAGAAGAAACCTTGCTAGCATTTCATGACAAGACGAATTCCATCATCAATGAAAAGATCTATTATCATAAAATGTGTTACACAACAATCTCCTCAAAAGTTTTCAAAGGGAAAACTTTCTTTCTTCTCCAAATGATGCAAAAATGCTCTACAATGCTACACTATCTAGCTCTAATGCTCTCTCAATGTCTACTCTGATTCTAACGCCTCTACTCTAATGAGATTACAAATGAGGGGGACTCCCCCTTTTATAGCTAGCCAAGTCCCAAAAGACGGCTAGGGTTACAATCAATAGAGTGGCCAGAATCGTGCCACCTCAGCCCTAAACAATATTGCCCTAAAAACCGCCACGAAGGAGAGTGGGGTAATAAATGCGCCATAATGTCCACCATCATCCTTCTAGAAGATTCCATTTGTAGACGCGTTCACACTGCTCTCGATCTTCTTTCTTGGCGTTGTTCTTTGATTTCTTCCACTTGAGGGTCATCTGAGCTAACACTTAGCCAACTTCTTGCAACTTTTTTCTTCTTTCGAGATTGAAACTTGTAACTTTATCCTCCTTCGAAGGTTGTGATATCATCGTGCTTCACCACTTCAAGTCATCGTGCTCCGGCTTCAACATTTCTCCTGCAAAACAAGCAAGGAGAGGGGTATTAGAATATTTCATGATATAAACTTAACTCACTTACCTGATTTTCATGCTTCATCGCCTCCACCAGCAAACTTTTGCAATCTTCATAATTCTTCATGCCTTAGCCAAATTCCATCATCCTTTGGACAATATCAACTTCAACGGCATCCTCAAGAAATTCATTTCACCCGCTGGAGCTTGACAACTATCTTCACGAAGACCTTGGGCAAATTCACCTAGGTGGTTCATCTCAAACTCATCGTCTGGAGGATCTTACCTTGAAAACACATTTTCTTCATTTTTGCCCTAGAAAACTTTCAAATTTCCCTTAGGAAATACATCAACCTGGTGCCCACTTAAAATCTTCATCCCAAAATTCTCGACAAGCTGTGGAAGACCTTAAAATCAACTCCTCATCGATAATCTTCGATACCCAGAAGAAAATTTTCTCTAGAACGCATCGAACCCATGGGTGCACAACGAACGGGTTCATTTTATTTCTCTGAATTTTGAACCTTAGAAAATATTCTTTCATCAAATTTATTCTCGTTCTTTGATCCCCTCTGAGAATTTTGCTCTGACTTGGAAATTTTTTACCAATCCTGTGCAGCTGGCATCATCTGACTTCATCTCTGGCAACTCTGCTGTGTTTCAAGGAAAATTCCATCACCTCCCCAGACTTGGGCATTTTTCTAAGGGAGAAAATATTTGTGCCTTAGAAAATTTTTGAATCCAGCTCGATCAACTTTGCCTGTGAAAATACCAACTTCACTTAGAAAATTTTTTCATAGAGATGCCTAGCACATTTTATTTTCACTCACCATCTTGGATTTTATTTCACACTTAGAAAATACTTTCAACGCCTAGGCAATTTTTTTTTGTCAATAACTTGTATTTTATTTCACCACGCCTAGCATCTTGTCTTCACACATCACACACGTCCTAGAGAAATTCTCTAACACCTACCACCTTAGGCGCATTTTGTGTTTGAGGAGGACATTTATTCCTACGCCATTCATATTTGAGGGTGAATATTCCACTTTACCACGCCTAGCAATATTTCACTTCACCTTATAACTCCCATCACCCTTGGCGCCTAGCACATTTGGAAAGAATAACTCCAACGCCTTGGTAACTCCTTATTTTCACCACCCTTATTTTCAACGCCTTAACTCTTTTGTTTCACCATTCTCACCTTACATCTTGGCGCATTCAACACTTAGAAGGGGATGGGCGCATTCTAGGCATGTAGGAGGATGAAACTCCTTTGACTCTTTGACTTTCTTGCTAAACATGGGCGCATTTCTTATATTGAAGAGGATGGGCGCATATTGCATGGGGTGGAGGATGAAAGTCTCTAACGCCTTCCTCAAGTGACTCCTCAACTTCCAACTTTTGTCCTCATGTGGCCCATTTTGGGTGCATTTTATACCTCATGCAGGATGAAAATGTTTGACTCCTTTGACTTTCCTCTTGGCTGATTCTTGCATGGGCGCATTTCACTAGTGGAGGAGGACGAGTTTCTTGCCTTAGAAAGTTTTTAGCATCTTGCTAGCATGTGGGCGCATTTAGCCTATGCTGAAGGATGAAACACTTTGACTACTTTGACCCTTTTGCTTGTTGGGCGCGTTTGAGGTGTGGAGAAGGACGAATTTTACTTAGAAACTTTCACAACTTCCCTCCTTCTCCTTGGGCGCATTTTGCTAATGGTGTAGGATGAAGTTCGTTGACTTTCCTTGACTTTTTCTTCTTGTTAACTCCTTGGGCGCATTTTGCCAGTGGAGGTGGATGAGAGTTGAAGTATGGGCGCATTTAGGCAAGGGTGAAGGATAAACTTCATGCCTTAGAAAAATTTTCATGCTCCACCTCACCAACTTGGGCGCATTTTGACAGTGGAGGTGGATGAGAGTTGAAGTATGGGCGCATTTAGGCAAGGGTGAAGGATAAACTTCATGCCTTAGAAAAATTTTCATGCTCCACCTCACCAACTTGGGCGCATTTTGACCCCCGAGCAGGACGAACTTGCATCACTTTGAATTTTTTTTTTTTTATCTCCAGCTGGGATGGGCGCATTTTGCCATAGCAACTGGATGAAGTTCCAGACTTAGACAAATTTTTATCATTTTTCGCCAGCTCACGTGCCCTGCTATTTATAGTAAGTCCTTTGAATTTGCATCTCTGAAGCTCGGATTGATTTGAAATTTTACACACTGCATCCTTATCACCTCGTCGTTCTGTTGACACTGCCATTTTTAGCTGACCTGCTATTTTTAGCCTGTTTCTGAAGGTAGTTTACTATAAATAGTAACCACTTGTTTCTGATAGCTCCATTGCTCAGATTGACTTGAAATTTTAATGAGGCGCTCCTCACCACGTGACCTGACTACTGACATCAGCGCATGCACCTGACTTGCTATTTTTAGCCAGTTTCCAAATTGACTTACTATAAATAGTAAGTGCTCCGATCGACTTGAAATTTCACCAGCCAGATAGCTTGAAGGATGCCGATCGCGATGGTTTACATCGGTTTCGAAGATTTTGACTTTTGATGCCTATTTTTAGGCTCCGAAGTTGAAACCCTAACTTGCACCGCATGCGTTCAAATGATATCTGTTTGCCTTTTTCTGCTACACTGCGATCAGCCCTGTGAATCTGAATCTGGGAGGCTGCCGGGACACACTTGCTAAAAATAGCAAGTTCCTTACTGAGTGAGAATCCGCTTGCATGTCACACCATCGCGAAGCTCTCAAAACCCATCAGGAATCACCTGACATGCGAAAGAAACCTCGACATGCAAACCCTAAAAATAGCCTCGGAAGGCTGAATCCTGAAAGTGGTCACCTTGTCTTGCATGTTACATCATCGCGAAGGTCTCGAAAAACCCAGAAGGAATATCCAGACATGCAAAGAAAATCTCTGCATCTGGACCCTGAAATTCGTGCCGGAAGCCGGACTGCTAAAAATGGTAAGCTGTCCGTTTTTGCTCAAATTTGGCATGCAAGCAGTCTCGATATACCCTGAATGCCGTGTGACTGTCGGAATCTCGAAAATGTTGACGAATTGCCTGTAATCTCACACTTACTAAAAATAGTAAGTACCTCGGAATCTGATAAATTTTTGCTGGAAGCCTGCTGGAAGCATACTGACAAGAACGTTAAGCTCAAATTTCAAGTTATTCACCTCGTTTGACTTCAAATTGGCTGCAAAGACTCAAACCCTAATTTTCAGACTTGGCCAAATTCATGTTGAAGCTTGCAGACGGGAATGTCCCCAGAAAGTAGACCATCAGAAAAGAGACAGACGGAGAGAGAGACACAAAAAACAAAGCCAAAACGACCAGAATGGAGCAAAAATTAGGGGTCCCCATCTTAAATGGGCCGATGTGTGAAAAGGTCACAACAATAACTTAAGTGACTTATTGAAGGGGTCTACCATCATGAAGAAGGGGCCACTTTTTAATTAATTATGATAATTAAAAGGGCGCCCCAAACTATTGAAGAATTAAAAGTGAAATTCAAGTTTTATTTAAATGATGCTTTTGAAGGAAATCGACCTAA
This sequence comes from Sequoia sempervirens, assembly GCA_007258455.2. Classification (NCBI taxonomy): domain Eukaryota; kingdom Viridiplantae; phylum Streptophyta; class Pinopsida; order Cupressales; family Cupressaceae; genus Sequoia; species Sequoia sempervirens. The sequence continues at coordinate 93,772 of VDFB02351997.1, read as the reverse complement.
TTGAGGAGATATAAGTTTTCTTTGAGAGAAATTCATTCATTATGATATGAGAATCGATTTTAGTCAATTTCTTCTACAGAGAACAAAGCCAAGGGTTTTAGTTTTCTTCTGCATTGGAGAACGAGCCATCTTCAGTGTTTGTAGTTCAGAGGCTGTGAAATATCAGCGGATTTATTGCCTGCCAGTTGAATAGCTTCATTCAGTAGTTATTACAGAGATCATTGAGAAGTTATTATACAGGTTTCGATTTAATATTTGTCAGGGAAGATGATATCTTTGAGCGACTGGTTCAGTTCTTCATTTGGCACGAATTCCAAGGTTGTACGTGTTGAGTTAAGATAGCTTCGGTCAGATATAAATAATGATTGCGGTTATGCATCATCATTATTTTATTTAATCAAACTACTCTTAATCATAGACGTATTCAAGGATAAATTAAATCTTTGTTTTCTGCTTGTTAAGCATAATAATTTGTAACAAGAGACACGTCCAAGAGACTTGTGCGCTCAAGAGACATGTCTCATGAGTAGACGTGTCTCCATCTTGTGGAGACACGTCCTCTCATGAGACGCGTCTCCCTTGAACGTGTCTTCTCCTATGATACAAATAGGAAATCTATTCTATCTTGCAAACATAGAAATCAATTAATGTTCTGCATTCAGCACATTCAAACATAGACGCACAAAATCTGACTTAGAATTATTACACAGAATTCCAGTCTTCAAATTTCCATAGGTCTCTTAGGATCCAGCCTTGATAAGATTTGATAGCATTTACATGGTATCAGAGCCACGTTGAGTGAATCCAAATCAAATCTAGATATCGGATTCTTAGGAAAAATTCACATTTTTGAAAAAAATCGAATTCACATCACATTCTTCATAATGTCAAGTATGATCAGATTTGAAGATCGTCTTGAGGGAGCAAATAACTTCATCTCATGGAAATTCAGAATGATGATGATTCTCAAAGAAAATAAGTTAGACTCATTTGTGAAATAAAACAAGGGGGAACCAGAGGATGTTCTTGAGAAAACTCAATGGATTGAAAATAATGAAAAAGCCATGAAAAACTTAGTAGATGCAGGTAGGGACCACATAGTACCTATTCTAGCAAAACATGAAACTGCATATCTAATGTTCAAATCCCTTGAGAGCACCTATGAGATAAACAACACCTGTAGGACTCTTGCATTAAAGAGGCAAATCAACAATGTCCAAATAAACAAAGGAAAAACTATTAATGCGTACTTCATGAGGATCATTGAACTAAGGGATCAATTATCTACAATTGGATATCAAATTGATAGCAAAGAGTTAACACTAATTGCACTAGGAGGCCTACCAAACTCATGGGAGCCATTTGTTCAAGGAATAAGTGCGAGATCTGAACTCCCCAAGTTTGATAGACTAAGAACAGACTGCCTTCAAGAGGAAACAAGACTCTCAACAAAAGAAAACAAACAAAAATCCATAGATGAGGAAATTCAAGTGCTCAACACATCATCTAATAAAAAGGGTAAGAAAAACTCTTACGGGAAAGGATCATTTAAGAGAAAGAGAAATTCCCATGGAAAAGGGTCATTCAAGAAGAAGAAAGACATCTCTCAAATACAATGTTTTAGATGTGATCAATATGGGCACTATGCAATGAAGTGCCCTTGACAGATCAAATCAACAAGCATCATTTGCTAAAGTAGGAAAGTCAAATTCAGACCATGATTCTGAGAAATTTGTATTCTATTCAGCCTTATCAAATCAAGTATCTAACAATATCAACAACTGGGTGATTGATAGTGGTTCTTCGAGGCACATCACAGGATTTAGAGAACACTTAGACACTATGACTGAAGAGACTGATGAAGAAGTAACAATTGGAGATGATTCTACACATCAAGTAAAAGGGGTTGGAACTTGTTCCATCACATTGAAATCTGGTCTCTCCCTTCAACTCACTGGAGTTTTATTCGTACTTGGAATAAAGAGGAATCTAATATCCATCTCTGCTTTTGAAGACAATGGATATAGGGTTACATTTATGGATGGGAAAGTTCTGCCATGGCCTAAGAACTCAACTATAAAGAAAGCTCTAACCATAGGTGTAAGACAAGGTTATCTTTATAAACTTTGCACTGAAGTCAAGCAAGCCCTTACCCTTGATACTTCTGATTCAAATGAAATTTGGCATAGAAGATTAGGACACCTTCATTTCCGTGCCCTACCATCTATGGAAAAACTTGCAACAGGATTACCCAAGTTAAAACCAACTCATGAAGGAGCTTGTAAAGGTTGTGCCCTAGGAAAGAATACAAAAGGATCCTTTCACAATAGCTTGAGTAAAACCCAAAATGTGTTAGAACTGGTTCACTCTGATTTATGTGGACCCATGTCTGTACCCTCCAAGGCAGGCTTCCTATACTATTGCATATTTATAGATGACTTCTCTAGGAAGACCTAGATTTATTTTCTTAAGTGCAAAGAGTCAATAGAAATCCTTAAAAGGTTCAAAGAGTTCAAAGCTCTCTCTGAAAACTTCTCCGGGAAGAAAATCAAAATTTTAAGGATAGACAATGGGAAAGAATACACCTCTGAAATCTTTAAGGAATTCTGTATGAATGTTGGGATTAAGAGGGAGTTTACAGTAGCCTACAACCCTCAACAAAATGGGGTTGCTGAAAGGAAAAATAGAACCATTGTAGAAGCTGCAAAAGCAATGTTACTTGACCAGAACATAGAAACCTCATTCTGGGTAGAAGCCTCTAGAACTGCTGTCTTCATTCAAAATAGGTGTCCTCATTCTCATCTAGATAACAAAACTCCTGAAGAAGAATTTATTGGCATAAAACCTGATATTAGTCACTTTAGGATTTTTGGTTGCCTAGTCTATATTCATGTGCCCAAAGAGAAAAGATTCAAACTAGAACCTTCCGGAAAGAAAAGTATATTTGTGGGATATAGTGAATCCTCCAAAGCTTACAGGATTTTCATACCCGAGCAGGAACAAATTGAATTGAGCAGAGATGTCATCTTTGAAGAAGACATTGCATTCAAAAGGGCAAGAAGTTCAAATGAGATAGAAACTTATTCACCTAGAGTCTTAGACGAGGATCCTACCCCTGAGATTTAGAGGGAGAATCCTGAGGAAATATTAGATGAACTTCTATCTACTTCAGATGAAAATTCAAATGACAACGGCAAGAAGAGACCACTTTGGGCTAGAAAGATGATCAAAGAAGCTGAGAATCATGCAGCACCCAAAGGAACGTTTAGGGAGAGTAAAAGACCCAAACGGTTCTCAAGCTACGTTGCTCTAATGAATGACATCATAAATTCATAACCCACCAGTGTTTCAGAAGCCTTTAGACATCAAGTTTGGAAGGACGCAATGAGGGAAGAGTATCAGTCCATTCTAAAGAATGATGTATGGGATATAGTGCCTAGACCAAAAGAGAAATCTGTTGTCTCTTCTAAATGGCTCTTCAAAATCAAACATGCTGCTGATGGCAGTATAGAAAAACATAAGGCACATTTTGTGGCAAGAGGTTTTTCTCAAAAGGAAGGCATTGATTATGAAGAAACATTTGCACCTATTGCCCATTACACATCTGTGAGAGCAATGATAGCCATTGCAGCAGCTAAAGGTTGGAAGATCCATCAAATGGATGTAAAAACTTCCTTCCTAAATGGAACCATTGAAGAGGAAGTCTATCTAGAACAGCTAGAAGGTTTTGTGATACATAAACCTGACTCACATGTATGCAGACTAAAGAAAGCACTATATGGACTCAAACAGGCTCCTAGGGCCTGGTATGAAAGAATTGACAGCTACCTCTTGGGACTAGGATTCTCCAAGAATGATGCAGACCCAAATCTTTACTTTAAGGTAATTAAAGGTGATATGTTAATAATTATTTTATATGTTGATGACCTGCTGATAACAGGAGAAGATCACCTTATTGCTCAAGGAAAGAAGGATCTAACTTCAGAATTTGACATGAAAGACTAGGGCATTTTACACTACTTTCTAGGTTTGGAAGTCTGGCAGAAACCAGATGGCATCATACTAAACCAAGGAAAGTATACTATTGATATTTTGAAGAAATTTGGAATGTTGGATTGTAGACCCATGTCTACACCTATGGAAACCAACCTTCACAAACTGAAAGAAGCAGCAGCAGAATCCAAGTGTACAGATTCAACCCTATATAGACAAATGATTGGATCTTTGATGTACCTGGTTAACACCAGACCTGACATTTGCTATGCAGTGAATGCTCTAAGCCAGTTCATGTGTGAGCCAAAGGAAATTCACCTTATGGTTGTGAAACATATATTGAGATATCTTCAAGGCACTATTGGATATGGTCTTCTTTACAAAAACAATCAACTAGATCTTCATGGATACTCTGATTCAGATTGGGCTGGAAGTGTAACCGATCGGAAAGCACATCAGGATGTTGCTTCAGTTTGGGATCGGCTATGATCTCTTGGATCTGTAGAAAATAGTCTTCAGTAGCCCAAAACTCGACAGAAGCTAGATACATATCAGCCTCTATGGGGGCAAGAGAAGCAGTATGGGTCCGGAAATTGCTTGTGGGACTCTTTGGTGAGCCCTTGAATCCTACCATCATTCATTGTGATAATCAGAGTTGCATCAAACTCTCTGTAAATCCAGTATTCCATGATAGATCTAAGCACATTGAGATCCCCTATCATTATGTAAGAGACATGGTAGAAAAGAATGCGATTCAGTTGGAGTATATTAGTACAAATAGTCAAACAGCAGACATTCTCACCAAACCTCTCTCTCGAATCAAGGTTGAACACTTCCGGAAGAAGCTTGGTATGATTGAAATGTAATTTGATATTATGTTTGAAATTCAAAATTGTTTAGAAATTGTACTAATATATTTAAAGATGTTTAATGTGTAAACTCTTTTGTCATGTGTGTAACTCCATGAACTTATGGGCTCGCTCCCCCTGTGTACATTATTGAAAGGTGACGATCTTTCTAATAATGAACACTTGTATGTGACATTGTAAAGTGACGACTCTACAATGATGAGTTGAACTATCATGATAGATATCATGTGACTTGATATCTGTGGACATGTAATGATAGTATCTCTTGGACACTTTGATTGATATCATGGGACTTGATGTCATTTGAAGATCATTGTGATCCTTAAGAGATATTCATGGTGGATAACTATATATATATTTGTGGATATGCCATGAATCATTATGGTAGACATCATGTGACTTGATGTCAATGCACATACCATAATGAAGATGTGTTATGAAGAATGTCATGTGACTTGACAATATTGAAGAAACATATCATATCTCCGATATCACGTGTGGAGGTGATATCTCCTCTTATTCGTCTTGAAGTATCTTCCCTAGCTAAGAGGGAGTGTTGAGTTAAGATAGCATCGGTCAGATATAAATAATGATTGCGGTTATGCATCATAATTATTTTATTTAATCGAACTACTCTTAATCATAGACGTATTCAAGGATAAATTAAATCTTTGTTTGCTGCTTGTTAAGCATAATAATTGGTAACAAGAGACACGTCCAAGAGACTCGCGCGCTCAAGAGACACGTCTCATGAGAAGACGTGTCTCCATCTTGTGGAGACACGTCCTCTCATGAGACGCGTCTCCCTTGAACGTGTCTTCTCCTATGATACAAATAGGAAATCTATTCTATCTTGCAAACATAGAAATCAATTAATGTTCTGCATTCAACACATTCAAACACAGATGCACAAAATCTGACTTAGAATTATTACATAGAATTCCAGTCTTCGAATTTCCATAGGTCTCTTAGGATCCAGCCCTGATAAGATTTGATAGCATTTACAGTACGGATTCTTTTGCTGCTGTTTTGGAGGCCGTACCACTCAGCTGGAAGGCCGTACCTTTTCCTCAAGCCTGGATGCCTTGCTTTTTGGTCTTCTTCCTTCACCAGATGGGATGCCTTGATCTCTGGGATAGTCTGCACCAATCTCGAGGCTGGAGAAGGTTTTTCTAAGGTGTGCTGTACTCAATCTTCACCATTATTGGCGGCTGCAATAACCAGGTTTTCTGAATAAATGTTATAGATTTTTACTATGCATGTTGTCTGATCACAGCTGTAATCAGTTTGGAAGAACAATAAATAATTTGGCATCAGTATATCAATTGGATTCCTTCATATTTAGCACTGTAGTATTTATTTGAATTTTTGCAAGCATTTTCTTTCAAAATCGCACCAATATCTTCATGAGCAAAAACCCACAAAAAAATCAAAAACCTTCAAAAACACAAAACACATCAGTTTAAGCATCCAGGGTTGAAGTAGAACCAGCAGGGTTCTTCATAGTGGTATCAGAGTAGTTTCCTGCCATCCTGAGGGTTTGGGATTCATATGCAGCCACAGGAGGTTGGGCCTCACAGATATTACACTCGCAGGAGAGCTTTGTTTGACAAGGAACGGGGATTGAACAGGCAGTCGGGTACCATGGCTGACAGAACAGAGATTCCTCGAGATCCTCGGGATGAAGATGCAGAGGTCAGACAGACTCTTAGAGATTTACGGACAGGTCAGCAGCAGGTAGCTGATGTATTACAACAGTTGACCACGGTGATACAGAGGATTGGTTCGCCTAGGAGACCATCACCAAGTTGTGATGAAGACAGGAGTGACGCAGGTTCATAGAGGATACCCAGGACTGTTTCACATACAGCAGATAGGCCTACCCACCCTACTTTTGTGAGACAGGAGCCTTATGAGGCTATTGCAGATGAGGAGCCTGAGGAAGTGTTCGCTGATACTCTTATGGCAATGAACAATGAGTGGGAGTTACTGACCCCAGAGATCAGAGAAACTTAATTTTGACAGGTTTCTCACGCAGAGGAGAGAGCATTATAGGAACAGGCAGGATAGGAGGCCTAAACATCAGAATAGTGACCTGAAGCATGCCACAAACAGGCTCACTTTGGCTATGTTTGACGGCAGCGGTAAGGTTATAGCTCAGGCTTGGATCAATAAGCTGGATACCTTCCTTACATTGCGTCCCATGGCTGAGGAGGATGCTATTAGATATGCTACTTTGCATCTTGAGGGGGCAGCTTATGACTGGTGGCATCATGGGATGGTGACACTCCAGCATGATCGTATCACCACTTACCAAGAGTTCGTAGACAGATTGGTGGGACGGTTCGACAAGAAGGATCCTGAGTCTTACTTCAGAGATTTGGCCCAGTTGAGACAGGTTGGTAGCTTGGAGGCCTACCTAGGAGACTTCCATCGGTTATCCGTGATGGTCCCCAACATATCAGAGAGTCGTCTAGTTGTGCTCTTCATGGAGGGATTGTTGGAGCCATTGAGAAGTTGGATCAAAGCATTTGATCCTCTAATAGAACAGGAAGCGATGAAGAAGGCACACAACATAGAACTTGCAGCTCCATCTAGCAAGTTCAATTCTAGGAGTACTTCGTCATTTAAGGACAACAAGGGATTCAATAAAAATAGAGAGAAATCTGATTTTTAGAGTGATTCAAAGGGAAAATCAGCAGCACCCTTGGATCGTGAGACTCTTAACGATTTGCGCAGGAAGAAGCTTTGCTTCTACTGCAAGGGTCCCTGTGATGCTAACCATGATTGTCCTTTGCGGCCTAAGGGTAAGGCCAATAGAGTTATGTGGGCTTATTATGAGGATTTGGAATCTGAAAATTCCGGAGAGCAGGAGAGTTCTGAGGAGTCAGAGTCAGAGGCTTCAGAGCCTAAGGTGGAGGCAGAGTCAAAGATCCAGTTTTAGGAGGCACGGTTGTCTAGCATACAACTGGAAGGATCTTTCAGACTGCGTGGAGTTTTGGCTGGTCAAAAGGTTATCACCCTTTTAGACATAGGAGCCATCCATAATTTTATAGATGCCAAATTTGTGGAGAGGCGTGGGCTCATAATCGAAGAGTTTGAGGGCATTCGGGTTAAGTTGGCTAATGGTTACACTCTCAAGTGTGACCGTATGATTAAGGATCTTCCTTTGTGCTTGAATAATTATGAATTCAAGGCTGATTATTATGTGGTGAATATGGGTGATATTGATTTAGTTTTGGGCATGAAGTGGCTTCATTCCCTTGAGGAAGTTACACTTCGTCTCAAAGACATGGAGATCCGGTTCGAGGTGGATGGGGAAGACTCATCTACTGAAGGCCATCCGAGATAGTAACGTCAAGACTATTTCCTTCCGACGGATGTTGAGACTTATGCGTCATGACATGGTTGAGTGGGCCGCCGAGTGCACTTTGACGCCTACATAGGAGGGACAGCATAAGACCGAATATCATCCTAACATTCAGCAGTTGAGAGTTAAGCATGGGAAGGTTTTCAGTGACATTCCACCAGGGAGACCTCCAGACAGAGGTATTGAGCACATCATAGAGCTTGAGGAGGGCGCCAAGTCCGTCATGATTACTCCTTACCGACACCCAAAGCGGTTTAAGGATGAGATAGAGAAGACTATCAAGGAGCTGCTTGCTATGGGTCACATTCGACCGAGTAAGTCACCATTTGCTTCTTCAGTTGTTCTAGTGAAGAAGAAAGATGGTACTCTTCGTATGTGCATAGATTACAGAGTAAGGAAGAGGACTATTAAGAACAGATATCCCCTACCCCATATAGATGAGCTTATTGATGAGCTCCATGGTGCCTGGTACTTCTCAAAGATAGATTTGAGATCGAGATATCATCAGATTAGAGTTCGTGAGCAGGATGTTGAGAAGACCGCTTTTTGTTGTCATTGTAGACACTTTGAGTTTTTGGTTATGCCATTTGGGCTAACCAATGCTCCAGCGACATTCCAGTCCACCATGAACAGGGTCTTCCACTCACATTTGAGGAGATATGTACTTGTCTTCTTCGATGATATTCTGGTCTACAGCAGGACATGGCAGGAGCAGTTGGCTCATTTGGATACAGTACTTAGCATTTTGGATAGGGAGTCCTTGTATGCCAAGGAATCCAAGTGTGATTTAGGGATGACTGAGTTGTTATACTTAGGCCATATTGTCAGTATAGAGGGAGTGCGGATGGATCCTGAGAAGATCCGTGCTATCGTAGATTGGCCTATTCCGGCGAACCTTACACAGCTGCGAGGATTCCTTGGGTTATGTGGTTTCTATCGCAGATTTGTCAGTGGATATTCACGCCATGCAACACCTTTGACGGATTTGTTGAAAAAAGGTGCATTCATTTGGACTCCTGAGGCACAGGAGTGTTTTGTGAGGTTCAAGGAGCTTATGACTACATGTCCAGTATTGGCACTGCCAGATTTTACGAAGCCTTTTGAGCTTCAGTGTGATGCTTCTGGTGAGGGCATTGGAGCGGTGCTTATGCAGGACAAGCAACCGATTGTTTATGAGAGCAGGAAGCTCAGAGGACCAGAGAGGGTTTACAATATATATGATAAGGAAATGCTGGCCATAATGCACGCCTTGGCCAAATTCAGGCAATATTTAGTTGGCAGTAAATTTTGTATAAAACTGATCATAATAGTTTGAGGCATTTCCTAGGACAGTGGGATTTGAATGATCGTCAACAAAAGTGGGTAAGTTACAGGCATATGACTTTGACATCACCTATATCAAAGGTACACAGAATGTTGTTGCTGACGCTCTTTCACGCCGGCCTCATCTGAGTTCTATGGTACAGATTGCCGAAGATTGGAGGCACCTGATTGTGGCAGAGTATGCCAAGGATACATGGGCATCTGGTATTGTTGAGGGATCTATTGTGGACACCAGGTACACACTGGTAAATGACTTGATCATTTACAAGAACAGGATTTTCTTGATCCTAGGGTCAGAGATGAGGAACACCATTTTGCGAGCTTTCCATGATGTCCCTACAATAGGACATCCTGGGTACTTTAAGACATACAGACAGGTTCGGGAGAGATTTACATGGAAGGGTCTTAAGGCAGATGTTCTTCAGTATGTGCGTGAGTGCCCTGTTTGTCAGTAGAACAAGGAGGAGAACACATATCCGGCAGGGTTGTTGCAACCACTTCCGATTCCTGACAGGAAGTGGGAATGCTTGTCGATGGATTTTATTACGGGCTTGACTAAAGCCCAAGGACGTGATTGTATATATGTAGTTGTGGATTGGCTGACGAAGTATGCCCACTTTTTTCTGATCTCCACTACTTACACAGCTACACAGGTAGCAGAGGTATTTTTCCGTGAGATTTTCAGATTACATGGGTCTTGTTGAGGCATGGCTCTGCTTCAGTTATCATAATTATTCAGTTTGGCTTTCGTTCGGGGTCTTTTGGACATCATTTGCTTGACTTACTATTTTTAGTAAGTGGAGACACGCAGCGGAGCACACTTGCTATTTTTAGTAGTATGGTCTGGTCATATGCAGATTTAGTCACTTATCATCCGACTTTAGACGGTTTGTCATTTGGACTTATATTGAGAGAGATATTAATATTTATTTGCCAAAATAAATATTAATTTAATTGAAGCTTATATTATAAAGTTATAATGTAATTTAATATTATAACTTAAGTGACTTATTGAAGGGGTCGACCATCATGAAGAAGGGGCCACTTTTTAATTAATTATTATAATTAAAAGGGCGCCCCAAACTATTGAAGAATTAAAAGTGAAATTCAAGTTTTATTTAAATGATGCTTTTGGAGGAAATCGACCTAATTGAGGAGATATAAGTTTTCTTTGAGAGAAATTCATTCATTATGATATGAGAATCGATTTTAGTCAATTTCTTTTATAGAGAACGAAGCCAAGGGTTTTAGTTTTCTTCTGCATTGGAGAACGGGGCATCTTCAGTGTTTGCAGTTCAGAGGCTATGAAATATCAGCTGATTTATTGCCTACCAGTTGAATAGCTTCATTCAGAAGTTATTACAGAGATCATTGAGAAGTTATTATATAGGTTTCGATTTAATATTTGTCAGGGAAGGTGATATCTTTGAGCGATTGGTTCAATTCTTCATCTTGCACGAATTCCAACTTAAGTGACTTAAGTGACTTATTGAAGGGGTCGACCATCATGAAGAAGGGGCCACTTTTTAATTAATTATTATAATTAAAAGGGCGCCCCAAACTATTGAAGAATTAAAAGTGAAATTCAAGTTTTATTTAAATGATGCTTTTGAAGGAAATCGACCTAATTGAGGAGATATAAGTTTTCTTTGAGAGAAATTCATTCATTATGATATGAGAATCGATTTTAGTCAATTTCTTTTATAGAGAACGAAGCCAAGGGTTTTAGTTTTCTTCTGCATTGGAGAACGGGGCATCTTCAGTGTTTGCAGTTCAGAGGCTATGAAATATCAGCTGATTTATTGCCTACCAGTTGAATAGCTTCATTCAGAAGTTATTACAGAGATCATTGAGAAGTTATTATATAGGTTTCGATTTAATATTTGTCAGGGAAGGTGATATCTTTGAGCGATTGGTTCAATTCTTCATCTTGCACGAATTCCAAGGTTGTACGGATTCTTTTGCTGCTGTTTTGGAGGCCATACCACTCAGCTGGAAGGCCGTACCTTTTCCTCAAGCCTGGACGCCTTGCCTTTTGGTCTTCTTCCTTCACCAGATGGGACGCCTTGATCTCTGGGATAGTCTGCACCAATCTCGAGGCTGGAGAAGGTTTTTCTGTGGTGTGTCGTACTCAATCTTCACCATTATTGGCGGCTGCAATAACCAGGTTTTCTGAATAAATGTGATTGCTTTTTACTATGCATGTTGTCTGATCACAGCTGTAATCAGTTTGGAAGAACAATAAATAATTTGGCATCAGTATATCAATTGGATTCCTTCATATTTAGCATTGTAGTATTTATTTGAATTTTTGCAAGCATTTTCTTTCAAAATCGCACCAATATCTTCATGAGCAAAAACCCACAAAAAAATAAAAAACCTTCAAAAACACAAAACACATCAGTTTAAGCATTTGGGGTTGAAGTAGAACCAGGAGGGTTCTTCACACCTGCAGGGCGTGAAGAATTTCAAAATCATCTCCTTGTCGAAGATATCCAGTACCCAGAAGGAAATTCTCTTTAGAAAACACCAAATTCATGTGTCTATAGATGAAGGGGGTACTTTTAATTTTTGAATTTTAACCTTAGAAAAATATTTAGTCATCAAATTTCATCTTCATTCTTCAGCTCTGGGCTTATTTTCTTGCTTTGCATTTCAATGTCTTGGCAAAATTCCTTAAACCTCTTCCATCATAGGCTGGGCGCATTTTGATGGGTGGCCTGCTAGTTGCCAACACTTAGAAATTTATTTCACTTCCTCCTCATAAGGTGGGCGCATTTCCATGAGATGGTTTCCAGTTCACTTGCCTTAGAAACTTTTCTTAACTCCATCCTCCTAGGTTGGGCACATTCAAGGGACTCAGCAGGAATTCCAAACACTTAGAAAAAATCTCATATGCCTTGTGGCCGTTTTCTTTCTCCTCTTTCGCTGGGCGCATATGTGGTGGGGTCAAGGAAACTTAAATTTTTTGTCTTCTTCCCTGCTTGTTTGGGCGCATTTGAGGGTGGCTACAGGAAGTTTTAATGCCTTAGGCATTTTTCTTAGTCAACTTTAACATGGGCGCATTTAGAGGGTGGAGGAGGAACTTCCAACACTTAGAAATTTTTATCACCATCTTGAGATGAGGGTGCATTTAGGGGGTCAAGCAGGAACTTTGACTTGCCTTGGAAACTTTTCTCAACCTCACTTCATAACAGGGCGCATTTAGGGGGTCCAACAGGAACTTCTTCAGACTTAGAAAACTTTTATCACCTCTATTTCTCCTTGAGGGCGCATTTGAGGGTATGAGCAGGAATTTCCAAACTTGAAACTTTTTCCATCCTTCTGCCAGTCTCATCTTAGGCGCATTTCACAGGGGGTGAAGGAACTTTCTCAAACTTAGACATTTCTCTGGCTTGCTCGCTCCTGTTTTACTATATTTAGTAAGTCTCTGGTTTTCACTCCTCTGAAGCTTTGATTGATTTGGAATTCTCGCCATAGAATCCTCATGACCTAGTTGATCTGCTCACACTGCCATCTCGTGCTGACTTGCTATTTATAGCATGTTTCTGGAGGTGATTTACTATTTATAGTAGCTGCGTGATTTCATGACTTCCACAACTCCGTTTAACTTGAAATCTGATTGGCGTGATCCTCATGGGTTGACTTCCCTGTTGACATTGGCGCCTCATGCTGACATACTATTTATAGCCTATTTTTGGAGTGCCTTACTCTAAATAGTAAGTGCTCAGATTGCCTTCAAATTTTACTAGTGGATAGCTTAAAAGATACTAATCACAGTGGGATACATCGGTTTTTGGAGATTCTGGCGTTTGACCCCTCATTTTGGGTCCCGAAACTAGAAACCCTAATTTGACTTGCATGTTGCTTAAACGATCTCCGTTTGACCTCGTTTCTATTGCATGTCGGTCAGTTTGTGATATTGAAGTGCTGGGGGGGGGCTGCAAGAGTGGATCTGCTAAAAATAGTAAGTCCCCAAAAAAGTGACCAACTTTGCTTGCATGTCACATCACTGCGTAACTCTTGAAAAACCCATAAAGAATAACTTGACATGCGCTGAAAAGTCCTACATGCAAACCCTAAAAATAGCCTCCGAAGGCTGAGTGCTGAAAATTCTCATCTCATGTTGCATGTTATATCATTGCGTAGGTCTCGGAAAACCCAAAAATATTCTCCAGACATGCATTGAAAAACTTCGCATGTAAACCTGTAGAAACCCCTGTTCTTGCTGTTTCTGAATCTGTCTGTTTTTGATTGTTTTGTGTATTTTTGGTGTTTTTGCAAGACAAATGAAATTTGCAATTTTGAAAGAGATTGCTGAATAAATTTAAATAGAATAATACAACTCTGAAAATGATAGAATCTACTGAATCTCCTGATGCCAGATTATTTATTAATCTTCTAGAACGATTACAAATAAGATCTGATGACATGCAACTTAAAAAGCAACAATATTATTTATGTAAAAAACCTGGTATTTGCAGCAGATGGTAAAACCCTTGAAGATGCAATCTCTGAATAAGTTCTGTGATAACCTCTAAATGAAGCTACCTCTCTGATAAGCAATAAATCAGCTGATATTTCACAGCCTCTAAACTGCAACACTGAAGATGGCTCGTTCTCCAATGCCTGTAGACAACTGAAACCTGGGCTTCATTCTCCAGAAGAAGACTTGATCCAAAAATCAATTTCATAACATAATGGCTCAAAACCCAAGGCAAAATCCACTTTATGCTGAAAAGTGCGATTTCCTCAAGAATAGGGTTTTAATAAAATATTCACATTTTAATCTTTTAATATTCCAATAGTCTCCGTGAAATATTTTATAATAAACATTAATTACCAAACTGGCCCCTTTTAATGATGGGCGCACCCCTCAAGGCAATCACTTAAGTTATAATTTTAAATTATAACTTTATATTATAAACATTAAATAATTAATATTTAATCAATATAATTAAATATTAATATTTTCCTCATTACTCATCTGATTCCTGATCCGTCTGATGCTGACGAACTCTGAAGTGATTCCGGATGTCGCCAAAGCCCTACTGCTAAAAATAGCAGGGGTCCCACTGACGCCAAGAACTGCTAAAAATAGCAACTTCTGCAAAAAGCGTCTGAATGAGCCCGAACGAAAGCCAACTGATCAAGAACTGCCAATCTGAAGCTGAGCCAACTCCAACTAGACCCTCTATACCATCCATCAGCCTACGAGGGTCGCATAATAGGCTAACTCTTACGAACTCTGATGCTCGCCAAAAATGGGGACATTACAGTCCGCCCTCCCTGAAATTGCTTGTCCCCAAGCAATCTCCACTGCAAAGAAATTCCAATCCCCGGAAGGCCCAAAAGCAAACCTGTGAAATGTCCCACACATCATGAACTGCCTCAGTAGCATCAACAAAACTCAATCGCAAGCTATCCCTCGATCCCAAACCCAGAGTGAAAGTCGTCGGACGGTCATCCTCGGCCCACTGCGCTTCTGCCTCCAACTCCACCATGCTGAGAATAGTGAAGTAACCCAATGGGACCCATCCAATACTCAGTGCCAAAACTGTCACCACCTGGATCCCAATACAATCTGAATTCACATCCATCTGTCATGCGGAGAAAAGAACTTCTAGAAGCATCTGCTACACTGAATCTCTCCCTGTCCTCTGCTAAACCCTCATGAATGTGATAACTGACCAAGCCATCATGCCAACTGACACCGTAGTCATCCTGTAACCATGTACCCATAAGAAAACCTTGTGACATAGATGTAGCAAACCCAGTTGGATACATATCGGCATGATGTAAAACTGATAGTTGTTCCTGCAAGTGGTCTCCCGCAAACAGCTGAGTCGGACGCTTGCAGCTGCTAATCCCATCTTCTGAAGATGGTGAATACCCATCCCACAACAGATGGTATAACTTCGGGGCCGATCCACACCGATGCATCATCGAATCCTCCGTGTGTGTACCAAAGGAAAAGTGATAAACACTCCTCACGATGCAATCAAGATAAAATGCTCCCACCTCTGTCAATGGCTGTCCATCATAGTCCTGGGGAAACAAATTAGCATAAGTACAAATCTCCATACTGGATGATGTCCCACATCTCTCTTGTGACGGCGATGAAGTAGTGACGTGATTTGTCACACAACCCTCGGAAAAATCAACTATCTCATCACAAGAGCTCTCAACTAAAACACTCATCCCATCTGAATTTACTGCACCAATATCTGCGATAGGTGTAACCCCATCCTCACTACAACTCGTGGATATAAGATCCTCCTCAATTGCCTCTGTATATAACTGTACTGTATCTGCAGCGGGTGGAGACTGTGCCAAACTCAACTCCACGGTCAACTCCTCCAACCGTGACTGTGACTCTTGAAGGGCCAACTGAGCACTCTCCAATGAGTCCATAGTCACCTCAAGCTCATGAGTGAGCTCATCAACCTGCTTCTCCTTCCTCTGCAATGCATCATAACAAATGCAATCCCACTCGAGAAGAAAATCCCTGTCTGCAAGTAGTTTTAAGTAATTTTGTTTCATCATTCCAATTGCTTCTCGAAGTGCATGTATCTCTGCAAGGGAAAAACCACTATCACCGTGCTCATCTGTCAAAGGAGTACTCCAACCATACGTAGCTAACATCTGACGAGCAACATCAAAATGCTCAATGGTTGTGGCAATCATATTGTCATTCACCTTTAGTTGCCCAACCAAATGATGACTCTGTAGCTTATGACCCCCATACAAGTTTTTCGGTTCACAATATGCACTATGATATGAGGCTGATTCGTCGTCACTCACTAAATGATAAGCAGCATCATGTGTGCTTTCATCCATGCACACCTCAACATCTAAGGTACTGCTGCTGTGTACCTCAAAGGATGGCTCAACTGATAAAGTAGAAGCTGCTGATATAACAGTATCTTCACACACTTCCACTCCCGATGTAACTGTATCACCTTCCAACTCACAATCTTGGGATTCCATGTCAACATGTGAACATTCTAACTTATTTTCTAAATTCTGATCTGAAAAATCAGATTCACCCTGACATGAATCCTCTACATACAATGCATCATTAGTACCCAATTCCGGAGTACTTTCATGTGACCATTCAATAGGATCATTTTGCACATGTGAAAACACTGCTGTCTCATACTCATGCAAAGTTTCATCATCGCTGTCATGAAAATCAGGACTGTTAGGTGTAGCTTCCCTAGGATCAGTTGTATACTGGTCACCAACTGCTGAAAACTCATTGTAGAGGCTTCTTGACACCTCACTTGAAAAGACATCATGTTCAGATTTAGATTCTTCACGATTACTTTGCTGGTTGGTTTTTTTAGGTTCTGAATCCTCATAGGGAGCCCACATTATTCTATGCGCTTTGCCCTTAGGTCTCAAAGGGCAATCATGGTTTAAGTTGTACGGCTTTCCGCAATAGGAACACAACTTCATTTTGTTTTGCGATGTCGGACCTTTGATGATAGGAAGTGAATTGGATCCTTTAGACCGTCCCAACTTTGAGAGCGTCTGCTCTAAACGCAGTAACTCTCGATTGAACTTGTATTGTGATTGTCCAAGCTCTTTCAATGCCTGTTTATTGTTGGACAATGTTTTCATGAAACCCATTTCCACTGTCCAGCTGAAAACCAAATCCAACTAATTTGTGCACAACTGATTTTTACACCTCCACCGTGCAATACATTTCATCACTGTGATGTCCCTTGCTGTTTAGATAAATTTTGACTTTCAGCAACTGGACATTTCATCAAACACTTGATCTTCGATTCCCCAACTGGATGTTGACTGTTCTGATTTGCATTCAACTTGTATTTGATGTTTCAGAATGTCTGTTAGCTGCTAGATGTTTTAGTACAGGATTTCTCTGATCAAATGCAAACTTGACATTCAATACATAGTGCAATACTTACATATAAGTCTGTTTTGTGCTGACAGAATGCACAGTAAGCTACAGCAGAGACTAACTCAGACTGAAGCTTAAAGATAAATTTGCTCCAGCAAAAAAGATTTCAATATTTGCCAAAGGCTTCTATTCACGGGACTATAGTAGCAACACAATTGGTGATTTTCAATGTTCAGACCACAGGCTTATACAATAATAAAGTGCCCAGCCAGCAATCACGTCCCTCCTACAGCCACGATTTTACTGTCCAGATCACTCTCTCAGGAAGCCACGTACATCATGGTAATCATATATTTCTTCAGATTTTTTTTTTTTTTTTTTTTTGGTCTTAGTATTGACTTTGTCTTTACCTGCGTCCTTTTTAAACTTTCATTGTCTTATTCCTTTCAAGTGTCCTGCTGACGGGTCTTTGATCCCACGTCACCAGCCAACCTATGATGGATGCGCTGCTTTCAGAGTATTATTACTGATCGAATTCACTCCTTGGAATATTTGGCGCTTTCTTCAGCATATGATGCGCATATCATTTCCCGTCTTAATTTGAAGTTAACCTCCAACAAGTTTATTATATCCGTCCTTCTTAAAAGGCCCGATAGTTGTTTCTTGGTATTCACCTGCTGATTGTTCTTGTGCGCCACATCAGACTTAATTTGTTTGTATCTGAAGCAGCATCCCGAAACTAGCTTCCTGGCGTCTAACTTAATAAATTCGTCTCTTTCCTTCAGAAACAATGGCTTCCTTGAAATATACACGGCTCTTCAAATTCGTAAATCCTTGGCAGCTTCTCAATACAGGTGCGACTTTGTCTTGTGCGGCACTTGGAACAAGAGGATTCGGTTGAAAATTTGCCTTGGCTTTACTTCCTCTGCCTTAAAGTATCTGAAGAAACGACCCTCCTTCTTGCAAACCCGCGATTTCAGAATTAAAATATTCAAATCATCTTTTGCCTTATTTAATCCCTTCACACTTTAGCGACTGGGAAGGAGACAAAGCACAATAGAAGCAGCTCCCAACACCAGATTTTGACACTTTGACTTTTTCTGATGATTGGCTTTATTGCGTCTCTTCTATTATCGGCCTTGATGATTTTTATTTAATTAATTTATTTAATTTTCCTTTTTCTACTCCACGTCTTCCTTCTATGGCCGCGATTTATCTAACTTCGATTCTTCTCACATGAGGAACTCCGTCTTATTCTGCTTGTCGTTACCTGAGCTCCCATCAACTATAAACTTCTAGCGGCTGAAAAATTTGTTTTTACAATCTATGTCTCATTTGTTATAAGTCTTGAGGCAAGATCCAATTAAAATATCTGACGGCAAATTCTCCAGCTTGGGTTCTTGTCTTATGCGATTTTCACCAATTTGTCTTTTCCCTCTGTCTCTGCATACGTGTCAGAGTTTTGTCTTATTGTTTCATGACGGCTCTGCTAATGCAGTAATCGGCTCCAATATGCCTTTCCGGAGGTGCCACAATTTCCTCTCTGATCAGGATTGCTTTGTAAAAACACAGATTATTTTATTAAATAAAATAATCTCCAAACCCCAAATTCTTAGAATAATATAATCACCAATACAAACCAAGTTCTCTGAAATTTTCAAACCCTGATTAATCTGTAATTTTTTTCTTTCCTAAACCCACATAGGATGGCAGGGGACCGCTCTGATACCACTGTAGAAACCCCTGTTCTTGCTGTTTCTGAATCTGTCTGTTTTTTGATTGTTTTGTGTATTTTTGGTGTTTTTGCAGGACAAATGAAATTTGCAATTTTGAAAGAGATTGCTGAATAAATTTAAATAGAATAATACAACTCTGAAAATGATAGAATCTACTGAATCTCCTGATGCCAGATTATTTATTAATCTTCTAGAACGATTACAAATAAGATCTGATGACATGCAACTTAAAAAGCAACAATATTATTTATGTAAAAAACCTGGTATTTGCAGCAGATGGTAAAACCCTCGAAGATGCAATCTCTGAATAAGTTCTGTGATAACCTCTAAATGAAGCTACCTCTCTGATAAGCAATAAATCAGCTGATATTTCACAGCCTCTAAACTGCAACACTGAAGATGGCTCGTTCTCCAATGCCTGTAGACAACTGAAACCTGGGCTTCATTCTCTAGAAGAAGACTTGATCCAAAAATCAATTTCATAACATAATGGCTCAAAACCCAAGGCAAAATCCACTTTATGCTGAAAAGTGCGATTTCCTCAAGAATAGGGTTTTAATAAAATATTCACATTTTAATCTTTTAATATTCCAATAGTCTCCGTGAAATATTTTATAATAAACATTAATTACCAAACTGGCCCCTTTTAATGATGGGCGCACCCCTCAAGGCAATCACTTAAGTTATAATTGTTGGCGTAACAACTAACACCTCTGGAGTACAAGTTGTTATGAACAGCCTATGCACACTACGCAATGAGTGCTCTTCGAATTATTGAGGGGAAGCTCCCTCGATGTTCTTTGACAAATATGCTTTGTAAAGAAAAATAAGCTAAAACTACTTCCTGTCTTTTTGTTTCAGCTGCTAGAGGCACAAGACTTTCTTGAAAGAACTTTTACGTTGCAGCTGAGTTTTCTCTGGTTTTGCAAATCAACTAAACTACAACTTATATCTATCCAATCTCCTCAGGAAAACAGAGCAAGAGGAAACGGAGCAAGGTTTGACTATCTGACGATAAGTGGGTTTAGACTCTCTACTTGAGGGCAAGGTGGCACAACTATCATCTCAATCTAAACCAACTTATTGGGCACAACAGATTTAAGAATTCACTAAGACGATCTTATGGAACCCTGTGTGGCATAACACTCGACCGAAACAGCAAAGTCTTCACGAAACAGCCTTTATCTTTATAATCTCACGAAACCCTATGTGGCATAACCTTTGATTATATCGATAAAGATTCACAAAACAGATTTATCGCTGCAACTTCTCGAAACCCTGTGTGGCATAACGATCGATCACAATGATAAATAAACACAAAACAGCCTTATCACCTCAATCTCTTGGAACCCTATGTGGCATAGCAATTGACTTCAATGATAAAGATGCTTAAACAGATTTATCTAAACTATGGAAGAATTCAACATCACAATCTTTTGGAACCCTATGTGGCATAACAATCAATTGCAATAGTGAAGACACATGAACAAATACGAAAAAGAGCAATATTGAGGGCAAGGTAGGCGCAGCATATATTCCTCTCTCAAGCAAAAGTTATTTACAAATGAGCGTAAGCTCTTATTTATATACATCAAGGTGTAGGGAACCCTAAAATCACCTTGTGTTATCTATAGTTCCTGCAATGCATGCAAGCAATGCGCCTAACCCTAATTAAGCAAACTATACAGTTAACTGGGCAACTACCCTCAGTTTAACTGAAACATCTAATCTAAAAATGGACAATTGTGCGAGCATGCACGTCCTTATTAAAACAAGTTAACTGGAAGACTATCATCACTTAACGAAAACCCTAAATACAACTCCAAGTGAACAAGGCGATTCTCAGAATAGGTATGCATGTGATGACAACCCCGAGTTAACTGAAAAGGGTAACATCCAGTTTAACTCGTGTGTGTGAAGTCTATTCTGAGAAGTGGGAACTGAAGTTCACTATGTGTGATCTCGAGCAATCAACCCCTCAATGAGATTGTTGACTGTGTCACTGTCCGGAGCGATGAGACTCTAACGGCGGATGCTATGTCGATGCAAAGATGTCCTCACCACCGTGATCTCGAGATCAGTTCCTTCTCTCGCCCTCGCTGTTTCATCGGTGTTGATACATGACTGTAAGCTGAGTAACCTTACAGCCAACCGTATCCCCACTGAAAATGGTATGAATGAGTGCCTGGAGTTCTGACTGAACATCTGTAAGCTCCACGTAGGCACCACCCTCAATCTGATAACGGCACGGTAAGCGAGATACAAGAGTCCTCACAAACCAGA